>JAOTRH010451516.1:0-30414 GCA_034768845.1 Heliamphora exappendiculata | reverse complement strand
AAGAAAATTCTAGAAATTCAAAGAAAATTGTAAGAAAATTTTAGAAATTTGAGGAAAATTTTAAGAAAATCTTAGAAATTTTTAAAAAAATCCTAGAAATTTGAGAAAAATTTCAATAAAATCTTAGAAATTTTTAAAAAATCCTAGAAATTTGAGAAAAATTTTAACAAAGTCCTAGAAATTTTTATAAAATTCTAGAAATTTGAGAAAAATCCTAGAAATTTTTAAAAAATCCTAGAAATTTGAGAAAAACTTTAACAAAATCTTAGAAATTTTTAGAAAATCCTAAAAATTTGAAAAATATTTTTTAAAAATCCTAAAAATTTCCTAGAAATTTTTAAAAAAATCCTAGAAATTTGAGAAAATTTTTAAGAAAATCGTAGAAATTTTTAGAAAATTCTAGAAATTTGAGAAAAAATTTAAGAAAATTGTTAAAAGATCCTAGAAATTTTGCGAAAAAAAAACTTCAGAAAATGCTAGAAAATCTCAGAGATTTTAGGAAGATTTTATTTTTATTTATCTTATTATTATTATTTTTTTATTTTTTGTTATGATTGGGGCAAATTTTCAAAAAAAATTAAAAAAATAATCCTAAAAGGTTATGGTAAAAAGGGAAAAACACAAATTTATTATTATATATTTTTTATTTTTGGAAAGAACATTAGAACGATAGAGATTTGCCTGGTACACAATGGCTTAGGGTTACTAGGATGTGCAGAAATCCCGAACCTAGGGTTAGGGTGCCTGAATTTCTAGGGCTTGAAAGGACTAAAGGAACCTAGGTTTTGTGTTCAGTTGTTTCCATTCACTTTGCTTGTTCGATTTGTTCTTTATGTATTCTCTATCTATCTTCTCTTTACAGGTTGGTCACTACGTCTGAGGCTTCAAAGGTTCTGCCTCCGAGGAGGTGTTGGAGTGGTATGATGCCATCCCTGCTCCTAGTCGAGCTTACATCGATGATGCCTCTGGCTTTGCTCGCTTCATACCCCTACTGGGTAGGACGAGCAATGATCGGGTATGGCTGATAGCCCTGGCCGAGCGGTGGTGAGATACCACAAACACCTTTCATTTCACCACCTTCGAGGCTACTCTGACGCCTCTAGACTTTGCCCTTATTACGGGCATCCGGCTTGAAGGAGCCCCCATCCCGTTTGATCCGTCTATATCCCAGTCGACCGACGCACTTCTGTACTTCTTCAAGGCCGTCCCCGCGCAGATGGACCAGGATTGAGCCAAATACACGTGGTTCTTTGATCGCTTTCGATACTTCCAGTGCACCGAGCCTCACAACTACGAGTGGGTCGCCCGAGGCTTTCTTATGTATATGTTTGGTACCTCCTTGTTTTCGAACAAGGAGAATACCGTCCATTTGCATTACTTGGGCGGCCTGGCTCGACTTGACCAGGTTGCATCGTACGATTGGGGAGGTGCTGCTCTGGCTACTCTCTACAGCTTCATGCGAACTTTGACCCGGTTCCCCTAGGAGCTCAGTATTGGGGGATATTGGAGGGTCTGAAAGGTATGTTTTAGTTTCTACAGTTCTCCATTTATTTCCGTTATCTGTTATTCCTGCTTGCTGACATCATCTTCTTTGCAGTTATGGACCTACGAGTTCCTCGGGCTTCATGTCCCGACGAACTCTGCAGCAGACCCTCTGGTCATTCCTCGAGCAGCCCGATGGTCCCGATGGCTGAAGGGGAAGAACGCCAGAGGGAAGGACCTTGACCGATTCTGGGTATCTTTGGACCGGCTGACCCCTGGCTAGGTATCTTTATTTACTGTTCAATACACTTCTTTCTGCTTACTGTGCTGTTCACTATACTGCACTGCACTATTCACTGCACACTGTTCATCATACTGTATGTTTTACCGTTCTTTGCATTGTTTTTTACTTTGTAGGTCCACTAGGATGTCTGGAGGGGGGTAAAGGATTGGGCCGGCACCGATCTGATGCGCAGCTGCGATACTGCTGTGAGGCGTATTCTGCTGGAGGGCCCGTTTGGGCGGGAGTACTATTTGGGAGAGCGAGTGGTTCGCCAGTCGCTCGGCCTGGATCACTTTCGAATCCCAATGGTTCCTCCGGCATGTAAGCACCGAACTGAGGATTTGAGCCCTATTGACCTGCTGCTAGAGATAATGGGGACCCCGGCAATGGAGCTGCTGGTAGCGGAGGGAGACTACACGGCTTGGGCCCGGGCTCATCTAATGGGACCACTAGGACTCAGCCCGATTGCCCCTAGCAGCAGGAGGAGGGGATTGGCACCGGAGGCTGCTGGTGCTGGTGTTGCTGTTGTTGATGTTGGTTTTGCTGGTGGTGACGCTGGTCCGACTGGTGGGGCTAGGGTTGGGAGTGTCGAGATACCCTGGAGCGAGTGGTTCGCCAGTCGCTCAGCCTGGATCACTTTCAAATCCCAATGGTTCCTCCGGCATGTAAGCACCGAACTGAGGATTTGAGCCCTGTTGACCTGCTGCTAGAGATAATGGGGACCCCGGCAATGGAGCTGCTGGTAGCGGAGGGAGACTACACGGCCTGGGCTCGGGCTCATCTAATGGGACCACTAGGACTCAGCCCGGTTGCCCCTAGCAGCAGGAGGAGGGGATTGGCACCGGAGGCTGCTGGTGCTGGTGTTGCTGTTGTTGACGTTGGTTTTGCTGGTGGTGACGCTGGTCCGACTGGTGGGGCTAGGGTTGGGAGTGTCGAGATACCCTGGACCGTATCTTCTTTCGTGGATGGGTATCCTTTCGATATTCCTATCCTGGTTACTCCAGTGCCAGAGTTTCGTCCAGTACATGCACATGTTTGTTCTTTTGCGTTACTTCCTTTTCTGTACTTCCTCTATTTGTAGACTGCTCAGTTCTGTATTATTTTTCAACAGACGGATCAGGTTTAGCTGGATCGTCTCATGCTGGTGATGAGCGGCCTGCGGACCCTTGTCCGCCAGCAAGATGCTGCCCTGCGTGCAGCTAGGGTTCCTTTTGTTCCTCAGTCGGCGAGTGTTCGTATTTTTGATCTCTTTTCTCTCCTTTATATTATTCTCTTACTATTTGTCTCTTTCGAAAGCCACCTGTAGTTGCTGCTATTCCACCCCTGCTCCTGCTCCTACCCCAATTCCAGCCCCCCCTCGAGGCTGTGGATCTCGTGCTGCTTCTTCTAGAGCTCGCTCCAGAGGATCTATCTCATCTGTCAGCAGCCGCTCCAGAGCCATATCTTCTTCTTCTGGCAGTGATGATGGTGATGATGACATCGAGCGGCTCTTTGAGGATGTCAACTTGGACGAGCTAGGGTGCCCTAATCTGATACACTATGGGCCTGTGTGCCCCTATTTTGGGCCTAGGTGCCCCAGTTTTACATTATATAACTGTTTATGCATTTTTGGGCCCTTCGTGTCATTTTATTTTCTGCTTATCCATCTGCTGTATGATTCTTTCTTATTTACTGCTCAAACTGCCTTGGATGTATAGTTCAGATGTCACAACTAATACAGATCACACAAACTGTAAATTATCCCATACCCATCATGTTCAAACATGGCGGTCACCATAATATAACATGGCGGTCGCCACTTTCCCAAAATGTACACTTGATGGTCGCCTGTTTCAATATGGTGGTTGCCTGGTCAAAGGAATGATGTCACTGTACTATGCATTTTAGAGTTAGCGGTCGCCAGATCTAAGATGGTGGCCACCACAATAAGTGTACCTTTTACTGAATTTTTGGTTTTCTTCCCTTTTCTACCCTATAAATACTGTCCTGGAGACCCCATTTGATCCACATTTTCTTACTGAGGACCGTGAAGACTAATAGACCTTTACTAATGGCCGTTGCACAACCGTGGGGTCCGTAGTCTCATGTCTTTCGGTTTGGTCTTAAAGAACTCTGCCCCACTATAGAAGAATTTGCTGCCATATTGGACCCGACTCCGCGGAATTCTGTTATTGTCCCCACTCCCTTTTCCTCTGCTCGGCAGCAGGTGATGCAATTCTGCGGTCTGTCTAAGATGGAGGCTTCTCATCTGACCTCGGGTGACTGTCTTGACATTTCATGGCTTATTGAGAGGTTTCATCCTGCTGGTGACCTCAATGATCTAGACTTTCAGCTACGGTGCCGTTATGCACTTTGCTTCTGCCTCCTTGCCTAGTATCTACTTGTCCCTTCCGATGGGTAGGTTAGTTGTGTCCTGGTTGACATTGCTGGCCAAATGTGGATGGGGAGAGACTTTGTGCCCCTGGTTTTGGCCGAGACATTGTTGGACTTGGACGCTGTTCACCATGGCAAAACCACCACCTTTGCTGGCAGCCCCTTACTTCTCCAGGTGCGCTTAACATCTTCCTCTATATCAAGTTCTCTATCATACTGCAAAGTTTTTCTCTTACTATTTTAAGTCTTGCTACAGATCTGGCAGATGGAGAAGGTAAATCTTGTACAGAAGCCTCCTATTGACAGGCACAATGCCGCTGCTTTCCTTTACCACCCGCGTTATCAAATATGTGACACTAAGGCATCTTGGCGACAGTATCTTTCTACTCTGATTGGCCCATACATTACCTGGCAGTGTTCTTAGTGGCAGATTCCTGCTATGACTCTGACCACTATGGACTACCCTGGTGTTCTGCTGATTGGTCTATGTCAGACCACTTTCTATTGTCCTCATAGGATCATGCGGCAGTTCGGGCGAAGTCAGATCATATCTCCCAGCATTCGAGGTCGTTTGTTTTCTTCTGCACTGCGAGCTCCTTTCCTAACACAGTATCGGGATGCCTGGCCTTCTCGTTCACGTGTGGAGATGTAAAAGTTGCAATGCCCTGAAATTTCTGCTGAATGCAAGACATGATTGACAGAAGATAGGGAGAAGAAGGATAAATAAGAGGGGAAACATGCGGCGAAAAGGAGGAGGATTTGAGAACCTCTGCTTCATTTTGAAAATTCCACAGTTTTCCTTTTTTTTTTTGTTTTGTAGAGTTAGGGACTTGCGTGCCCTTCCTTTTTATTCAAAACTTTGTAACTCTAATCGAAGTAAAAACTCTCACTTGATGTTTAAAATGGTTTAAATTTATCCATAGTTTTAATGACTTTATTATTAGAATTCAAAAATTAACTTGCATTGGTCTTACTCAGATTCAAAGATGGCTTGAAAAACAAAGAATGTGGCCGGACTTTTTGGAAGAAGCTGCCTACGTATCCCAAAAAGTGGAATCAAGCTTTAACGTAGTTCGAGCTCAGTTTTCACTCGGGTATTGATGCCCTCCTTTTGGAAAACCCTAACTTTTGCTAAGGTCGCCCTTTTGGGTTTTTGGCATTGCGGGCTGCTCTAACTTTTTTTTGAGTTACCTTTTCGATTTTCAATTCAGTGAGCTTTTATTTTCTCCTCATTTTTACCTTAAGGATAGTATTTTTTGAGTTGATCGAGATTAACTAAGTGGAGAACGCATTGCCATCCAAGTCCATAATAATGACTGCACCACCGGTCATGATGGTCTTAATGAGAAATGGTCCGGACCAGTTTGGTTTGAATTTTTCCCTCAGGTCGAATATAGGAACTCTGATTTCCTTAAGGACCAGATCTCCTTCTCTAAGATCCCGGGTCTTAACCTTCTTATTGAACACTCGGGCTATCCTCCTTTGATAACCTTGTACATGAAACAGAGCTTGCAGCCTTCTCTCATCAAACAAGAGCAACGCTTTCATTCAGTTCTTCTGCCATTCTGCTTCTGGAATACTAGCCTCAGCCACCACTCTTAGTGAGGGAATTTTCACCTCAATGGGGAGTACGGCTTCCATCCCATACACTAGAGAGTATTGCATTGTTCCTGTAGAGGTTCTAATTAACGTTTGGTATCCCCAAAGTGCGAATGGCAGGTGTTCTGGCCAATCCGTATGTGAATAATTACCCCCAAAAAAATCTTATGTGAGTTGATCATCTTTTGTAGAATTCTCTTAATGTTCTTGTTTGCTGCCTCGACTGCTCCATTGGTCTGCGGCCGATATGGTGAGGACTTATGAGCCACTATTTGGTATTCTTCGAAAAGATCTAGGACCTCCCCTTGAAAATGTGAGCCATTATCTAATATGACTTCGTGGGGAACTCCGTATCGGCAAATGATGTATTGCTTAATAAACTTAGCAACATGGGAGGCTTTCAATACCCAGTAGGAGACTGCTTCTACCCATTTGGTGAAATAGTCAATGGCCACTAAGATAAACTCGTGTCCATTGGACGCCTTCGGTATTACTCTGCCAATCACATCGATGCCCCATACCGAGAATGGCTATGGTGACGTCAAGTTGTATAGCTGAGACGGGGGAACGTGCATAAGGTTTGCGTGAATCTGGCACTTATGTCACCTCCGCACAAACTGTATACAATCTGTCTCCATTGTCATCTAAAAGTATCCTTGCCGTAGAATTTTCTTGGCTAACATATTTCTGCTCATGTGTGGCCCACAAACTCCCGCGTATACTTCTTTCATCAGTTCTTAACCTTCTTCAGTGTTTACACACATCTTGTTAACCCTAGAATGTCCTTGTTTGTACAGTCTACCACCACAAATGACAAACTGCACAGATAGTCGTCGTATTGCCATTTTATCCTTTTTGCTGGTAAACTTGGGATATTCTCCTTTCCCTACGAAGTTCTGAATGTCAAAGTACCATGGAAGGTCATTAGTGCTTTCTTCAATGGCGGTTGTTATCACATATGCCAGCTTTCTTTTCTGCTCTATTATCAAAGGTCTCATCCGAACTCCAGGTGGTATGTCAATCATGGATGCTAGGGTGGCTAGTGCATCGGCAAACTTATTCTGCAGTCTTGGCACATGGGTGAAGATCACTGAATTGAAGTACGGTATCAATTTTTCTAACTCCTGATGGTAGAGAATTAATGTCATGTCCCTGACCCTCCATTCTCCTCTCGCTTATGAAACCACCAGTGCTGAATCTCCGATGACTTCCAACTTCCTTTCCCCTGGTTCTAAAGCTGCCTCAAATCTGGCTAAACATGCTTCGTACTCGGCCTGATTGTTGGTAACTTCAAAATTGAGCTTTAGAGACAACGGGACATGTGATTCATCGGGAGTGACAAGAAAGACTCCTATTCCATTGCCATTTTGATTGGATGGGCCATCAAAATATAGAGTCCACTTGTCATCCCCGACTTTCATCAGTTGTTCATCGGAAAACTGGAACTCTGTATCTTCATCTCCTTCAACTGGTTAATCGGCCAGAAATTTTGCCACTGCTATGCCTTTGACTGACTTTCGGGTGACATATTAAAGATCAAACTCAGATAATAACAGCAACCATCGAGCCAACCTTCCTGTTAGCGCCAGCTTTTCGAATAGGTACTTCAACGGGTCTATCCGGGATATGATATTCACTATGAAAGATAGCATGTAATGCCTCAGTTTTTGGGACACCCAAACCAAGGCCTAACATGTCTTCTCTAGTGGTGTGTACCGTATTTCTGACCCGGTCATCTTCTTGCTTAAGTAGTAGACGGCCTTTTCGATTCCAGTTTCTCCTTCTTGTGCCAGCATACATCCCATAGCTAATCGGTCACTGACAAATAGAGGATCAGTGGCCTATCAGGTTCGGGAGGAGCTAGAACAGGTGGATTTTGTAGGTACTATTGTACGGCATTAAAGGCGTCTTGGCATTTCTGATTCCATTCAAACTTAACTCCCTTCTTCAATAGACGGAAGAGAGGCTCACAGGTAGTTGTTAGCTTTGCGATGAACCGACTGATAAACTAGATTCTTTTCAGAAAGCCCCTGACTTCTAGCTAGGTCTTCGGAGGAGGCATTTTCAAAATTGCCTTGATCTTTGAAGGGTCAACTTCAATGCCTCGCTGAGTGATCATGAACCCAAGCATTTTTCCAGTAGTAACCCCGAAGGCACACTTTTGTGGGTTGAGTCGCATCTTGTACTTTCGAATCCTTTCGAAGAACTTTTGCAGTGCTGTGATGTGACCATCCCGATCCTTGAACTTGACTATCATATCGTCCACGTACACTTCAACTTTCTTATGTATCATGTCATGTAGTAAGGCATTGGCAGCCCTTTGATAGGTTACCCTTGCATTCTTCAGACCGAACGGCATTACACGATAACAATAGGTGCCCCAAGGCATGGTGAACGTTGTCTTTTCTGTCTTTGGGATCCATCAAAATCTGGTTGTTTCCAGAGAAGCCATCCATAAATGACAGCAAGGTATGCCCCGTTGTACTGTCTACTAGGACGTCGATGTGCATTAGTGGAAAATTGTCCTTCGGGTTGGCCTTATTAAGGTCCCAAAAATCCACGCAGACTCCGATACGACCGTCTTTCTTTAAAACTGGCACTATATTGGCTATCCATTTTGGATACTCGGTTACCATTAGGAATCCAGCGGTGATCTATTTGGCAACTTCTTCTTTGATCTTCAAAGCCCACTCTGGCCGAATCTGACTTAATTTTTGTTTGACCGATTTAGCATCAGGATATAAGGGAATGTGGTGTTGAACAATATCAGGATCAATTCCAGGCATATCTTCATAAGACCAAGCAAATACATCTTTGAATTCTTTTAATAGAGTTATTAGTTGTTCTTGCTCAACCGAGGATAAAGAAGAACCGATTTGAACATTTTACAGGTTGGTTTCATTACCCAGATTTATTGACACTTCTTCAATTATTGGTTGGGCATGCATTTCTTTTTCTCTTTTTATTAAAAGTTTCATTTCTTCGGGAATATCCCTGTTAAATTTAAAATCATCAGAAAGCGTATGAAATAAATCAAACAAAGCAGAATAATCGAAAACTTCGTTTATTTCATTAAGAATAGTGGGAATTACAAACTCGATGGTAAAAGCAAAGAGAGGAGCACCAACAGATGTGCCCTCAACTACGGACTCCGACTCAAATTCAGACTCAGGATAGACGACCTGCTCATTACAAAACTCGATGGTTCAATTCTTCATTTCTTTTTCAGCAGCATTGACGATAAGCTTGGTGTAGTCGGCTGGCGCGCTGAAACCCATCATGAAGCAGTCCGATTTGGTTATACGCAATTGAGCCATATTCTCATTGAACAGCACTCCCAGGTCAGCTTCATCAAGCTTGTCAACCCAGTCCTCTTCGTGAACCTTCTTTTCCTCCTTCTCTCCTTCCATTGTTCTTCCTCTTCTATGTCAGACAGCTTGTGGCTGAAAAAGATCTCCAACCTCGACAACTTTTGATTAGTCTCTTCGTTGATCCACAGCTCTGGAAAGCCACAATACGGGAAATCTTCCCCTCTTTGACGAAGTATCCGTTGAGCGTCCCGAAATAATTGGCCTTTCGTCCCTTTCTAAGCCCTTCCAGATCCTCTCCCGTTGGTTTATATCCAAGACCAAAACGGTGCAAAGTCGGCAATACCTGAATGGGTTTCGGGATTCCCTGCTTCTTACGTGCTAATCCCATGCCAAGAAAAAAGGACATTTTCCTCATCATCATTATAGCTCGTGGGTTGACATACCTTTCTTCTTCATTCATTAATGTCTGAACAGCCTGTGCTTCATCGAATTGAAAATCACTGAGCAACACATCATCTTCACTATGTTGAACTTCTAGCATAGTTGTGCCCTCTCCTCCATTTGGAGGGTGAATACTGTCCTCTCCATGAATGGTCAAAACTGGCCCGTTCTTTATTAATTTCAATATTTGTGGTAGATGATACTGCTTGGACATTTGGGTCATGCAGCCACGGCCTGCGCAGCAGCAGATTGAAGGAGGTCGGCACATCTAGCACGTGGAACTCAACTGACGTCTCTAGTGGTCCTACTGAAATGACAAATGACACCGGTCCTAGTACATCACTTCTTATGTTATCATAGGCTCGCACCCCTTGATTGCAGGGAGTGAACTAGTCTGGCCTCATCCCTAAGCAGGCGGCTGTTCTCAATGGAAAAACGTTCAAGACATACCCATTACCAATGAGGGTTATCGGGACCTATTTTTCTAGGCACTTGACGGTGATGTGAGGCGGCTTGTTCTGACTTGTTCCTTTAGCGGGCAAATCCTTATCAGAAAAGGATATTACTTTCGGTTCGGTGGCTGGCAGAATAAGTCCAATAAGCTGCTCGAGGGTTGCATCTATCAAGGCACTGGCCTTGTTTAGCACCTTCAAAATAGCTTGTCTATGCTTATGTGAAGCCATCAACAAGCCCCAGATACTGATGTTGGCCTGCGTCTTTTTTAACTGTCTTAATATAGCATCATCCTCCTCCACTCGCTCTGTCACTTTCCCTTTTCCACTCGGCTGTCCCTTCTCTAGCTGAACTGGCTTAAAGTGTCGTCCACTTCTAGTTAGGTGTTCTATGCCATCTTCGGGATCCCATAAGCCTGGCATCACATTATCAATTTGTCTCACTTCGTCTATGTGCAGAGGGCTTTCAAACGCCCACAAATTATTTAGGTCACTAACGGATGCCCTTTCCCTTCTTTTTTCGTCATCTTCAATAGCCCATGTATTATCAATTTCTTCCCAGATGTCTTCTTTTACAAAATTCACTTGCTGTTCCTGGGTAGCCCAGAAATTAGTCCACTCGACCCCATCAGATTTCAACACAATTCTTACCAACCAATAGGATTGCGTGTCGTCAACGTATACTTCTTCCTCAAAAAGTTGAGGAAGGGTGATTCCATCGAGTACATGGCCAAACCCAAAAGGCCGAGTTGGGTTGTCCAATGGCCAGTCATTCTCTTCATTGTGCTCCTCCTCCTGTCAATAGACTTAGATTAGCGGTCGATACCATTCCCAGGCATTATCATTCCATTCTTCCATCTTGTCTCGACTGTCTCTAATCATCATGAACGAGCATGCTGTCTGATCCTCGATTATTAAAACACGAGGGCGTGGTAGGTGTGCTAAACAGATGTGTTGACTCAGGTCCTCTGATTCCCTCAGAGACATGTAATTTACCCCAGCTTGCTTGGCATGAATTAGCAGTGGGTTGGTTATGCCATTTGGCTTTGGGGTGGCTGATAGAGGAGGGATCACTTTGTTATCAATGAGATTCTGGATCTCATGTCAGAGCATCATACATTTATCAATTAAATGCCCGTGACCCTAATGGAAGGCGTAGTATTGAGAGGCATTGTATCTCGGGGGAAGCGGGTTGGGCACTGGCATGGGATCTAGCACCTTGATGAGTCCTTTTTCTACAAGACGGCTTAAGGCAGTGGATAATGGGATATTGAGAGGGGTAAAAGTTCTTTGTGGCCGTTGTTGCGTTTGCTGACCATCGCCTGACTACTGAAGGTTGCTTGTTTGATGGGGGGAAGAAGAAGGGTTCAAAAGGTTCACCTCGCCTGAACGGGACACGAGGTTGGTGTTAGCGGATTGGTTTTGGTTATTTGTCAAAAAAGTCCTTCTTGGTGATTTCTGACTGAATTCTGTCTTCTCGATATCACCGAATTAGATAGCATCCTCAATTTTCATCCCAACGTCGAACAACTGTTCAAAGGTGGAAAGTGGTTGCGTGATGAGGTAGCACTTTAACGGAGACTGCAAATTTTTAACCACAATCCTCACCTGTTCTTTCTCATGGGCTTGCTTGTCATTTTGGCGGCCTTACCCCTCTATCAGGATAGGAAGTCGACAAAAGATTCCATGTTCTCCTGTCGGGTCATTTCGAGTTCTCGGGTAGTTACATCCAGTTGGACATTGTAACTATGTTGGCTGATAAAAACCGTTGCGATATCTTTCCAAGTTCTAATTTTAGCTACATTAAGGGAAAGGAACCATTTCTAGGTTGCCCAGAAAGAGATCGGTGAAAGAGCTGAGCCTTCAACTGGTCATCAATCCCCATTGGCGATAGGGTACCAACATACATTCAGTGATGAATTCGGAGATCTCCGATTTTGTCAAATTTTTTCATATCCGGCATTTTGAACTTTTTTAGCAATTTAGCATCTGGGAACAAATATAGTCCCCCTACATCTAACATGTATTTCTCGACTCCCTTGGCTTTCCTGAGGACCTTCTCCATTCAGGCGATCTTCTCAATCAATGCAGACTCTCTAGACTGCGTAGTATTTTCCTCCTCGACTATCACTTGACGAGGGTTTCGTGGTGGTGGTGGAATAACTTTCGGTCTATCGGGGACCTGGTTGTCATCCCAAAAGTCCTCTCCATTTTTGTTTGTGTCATCTGGTTGTCCATTCGCAACAGGGATACGAGCCTGAATTGCCCGAATCTGTGCCTGACATTGCACTTGAGCCTGGGTCTGTTGCTCTACAGCTCTCTGTATATCAGTAATCGCCCTCACTAGGGCTGCCAGATTCATCTTGTTTTTTGCCATTTTAGCTGACTCAGTCGGCTGTTCAGATACCCTACCAAGTTTTCCTGTCACTGATCTTTTCTAAACACGCGTTGACTGTATTTTTTTCAGCCCAATGGTAATCCCACAAAGAAACCTGAATTTCAAAAGCAAAATGACCAGTATCAGACACTTCCCGGGCAGATATTCTGACAGCAGATAGCAAATATCTTAGATTTCCAAAATAACAGATCATGAATAGATAACCATGGAAGCTATAACAATGCCCATGCCGGGCTCATATTGCCAGCATAACAATAGGATGACTCAAAAACCACTATGATGGCTGAAAAAGGGGATCAACTAAATTCTTGGGGGAAGGTTTACCTATAACGGACAGCACTCCGGTAAGAAAACAAAACTATGCTGACCGGGCTGGTTCGACCTAAAACTTCTAAGGAAAAACGGGCAGCATGACGGTAAAGAGCTAACTCTCATGTGTATGACAAGGGTTTGAAAGAAACGAGTTTATGTCGATGGGGAGGGAACTAACGACCCGAAAAGAACCCAAAGGAGAGAGAAACCACCCTAGAAGTTAAGACGAAACACGGGCATGATAACGGTAAGAAAACTACGGTGTGAAAAACTGAACATGGTGAAGAACAAAAACCCAAGTAAGAACTTAAAGGAAAACGCATAATCCTACTAGGGTTAGCAGCACCTAATTGGGGGGTTCTAAGTTCACTATATGGAAAAGGTCAGTTTTGGTCAATTAAAAAGGGTACCTTCTGAATAAAGTCGAGTATATACCTCCCATGCTTGGAGTAGTGCAAGACATGGTCAACCAGTACGCTCGAACCCTTTTACTGCACCTATGATAGCGTACAGTTAGTAAGGGTTGCCCGTCTTCCCAACAATTCCCGAAACGAATTAACATTCGAGGCATCAGGTCGACCAGGCAGGGGAGTTTGAAGAACATTGCATATGCATCGACAATACAAAATGAGAAATTTTATTAAGAACCAGTGATGTTTTCAAGTCTAGTCCTCTTATTTGATTTTATAAACTAGTCCCCATCAGAGTCGCCAGAATACTATGGCTTTGGGATTTAGGGATCAAAAACAAGAGAATTCAAAATATATTTTGGAAAATACTTTAACACCTTGAAAATCAAAATTTGAAAATCTATTTTTATTGAAAATAGGGTCGCCACTTAGTTTTTGAGAAAAACTAAAAAAAATAAAAATAACTTACTGATCTTGAAAACGTTTACCAGAGAAAAAGAATTCAAAGACTAAGGTACGAATCGGGGAAGGTATTAGGCACCCCGTTCACCCAACCATAAGGTTAGTTTCTAATAATCATCATTGGTTCTTTAATAGAATTTCTCAAATGCATACAAATAAAGAATATAGAGGCGAAGAGGGAACATCCAAAATCAAATATGGAAAATTCATAACATATGTACAAAACACTCTAAATCAAAACAAATAAAGCGGTAAAATCCTAAGTCCTAAGGCATGCAACTTCTAACTAAAAGGATACGTAGAACATATTCATATGCAATTTCACAAAAATAAACTAACTATTATGATTTACCTAAAAGAACAAAATATACTAAAAGATGCTAAAATTACTTAAACATGAATTTGCTACAAAAATAAGTTAAACTATTCTAAACATACATTTAAAAAAAAATCAAAACATGCATAAACATACATTAGATAAGTATTTAATACTAAATGTAAAAATGCATAAGAATTCTATATTAAAAAAACTTACTAACAAAATAAAATAAGGGCTATATGAAAAAGAGAAATTAAATGTTTAAAGAAAAAAAAATAAACAAAAGGTTTATGAAAGAAAAACATGCTATAATGAAAAGGTTAGAAAATATTCATTTATTAAAAGAAAACTTAACTATTCACCTAACTATTCTGATTGTAAGAAAATTATATTTAAAAGTGAAAATTAGCTTAAATAACTTTTTATGATTTTTGAGTTTAATAAAAAGAAAGAAAGATCAGATGAGATAAAATGTTATAAAAACAAAATAAAACTTTAAAAAAAAGAAAATGAAGTTTTAAAATAAAAATAGGTACTAACATTAAATAAAAGAAATACTAAAGTTATTAAAAAGAAGATTAAAAGAAAAAGAAAATAGGACATTATAAGAAAATTTAAAGCTAGTGATAAAAGAGAAGAAAAAGAAAATAAAATATTAGCAAAAGAAACTACATTAACATTAAAAGAAAGGGAAAAGATAAAAAATAAGAGTTAAAAAGAGAAGAAAATAAAATAGAGTATTAGTATTAAAGGAAAGAAAATGAGAAAAAAACAAAAATGTTAAGCTTAAAAATAAAATAAAATGGAGCATTAAACTAGTGCTACAAGAAAATAAAATAAAAATGAAATAAAATGCTATTAGAAGGAAAATTAGATTAACTAAAGGAAAAGAAAAGAAAATGAATGCTAGAACATTAAATTAGCATAAAAGAAAAGAAAAAGAGAAGAAATGAAATGTTAGAATTTAATGGGTATAATATTGATGACTATAACCATTTTAATGTAAGTGTTTTAAATTACAACAATATCGACATTATTTTATCGTATCATTTAATTATATTAGCACTAATTTGATACATATATTAAAGAAAACGACAATGTGCTTAGTGTGAATGTGTGAATTAAGTAATAGATTAAAGGATTAAGCTAAATGAAAGCTATTAAATAAGGGTAAGATTAACTATGTAAATAAGGAGTACTTGAATTGAAATTAAATGTAATCCGATCACCCCAAAAAGGAGAGAATAGGGTTAAAAGGACCGGGGATCCAAATAAGGTACCTAAATTGTGGAATCCTCAAGTCGGGAATGTGCTTTGATGGGACAGTCCTCGGGTGGTGATCCAAGCAAGACTTCAACGTCAGTCGGAGGTTCGACAGGATTTCGGCATCAGAGTTCAAGATTGTTCGATATATCGACGGAGTCTCTCTCACTCAAAATTCGTACTGAAAATGTGCGTTGGAGTACGGTATTTATAGAATTCTTCAATCAACGAGATGTTGCCACGTTTTGGGGCACGTCAGGCCAATTGGAGTTGGCGGTCGCTATTTATGGCTAGGATTTCTACAAAGTTCTATGGTGGTCGCCACAATTCAAGTTGGCAGTCGCCTTACTTTTTTTTTGGGTAATTAAAGTCGCCTTACTTCGGCAACAAGTTTCAATGGTTCGTCAAAATTTCATTGGTTTAAAGTTTTCGAGTTCGAATAGTGAGCTTGGATCACTTTTCGAGGATCGAACTGAGACACTAATCCACCTGTTTTCATCATCGAATTCACCAAGATTAGGCGGGGTCAAATTGTGATGTCTACAAGCCCCAACATCCATCGCATCCACCTTAACAGAATTGGGCTCCCAGCAAACCCACAACCTACCCAAATAATTAAAATTATAGTTATGAACAAAATTCCAGTTAGGCCAAATCTTATCAAAAATGGATTTAGCGTTATGCTCTTTCACCCTAGTTTCATTGATGCCCATTAACTTAGGTTGATATTTCCTAACAAAATTCCTAAGCACATTTTTCTTTGTTTTATTATTAAGACCCCGTATATTCCAAGAGATTATTTTAGACATAAAAGCAAAGTCAGTGAAGTAACCTCTTTTTCTTCTTCTTGCTGATATTGTTCTTCCTTCCCACTGTATAGCGAGGGGAAAGGGAGACTTCCTATGGATCACTCGCCTCCACGGGAGTAAATGATTCCTATCCAGTGCCTTAACCAACAATCAAGATCGGCTCCAAAGCCAGGGCAAATTGGCTTCTAGTTGTAGGCGACCGAACCACTGGACTGGAACCAGCTTCTACAGAGCTAGGGGTTTTAGCCGGTGTGGCTAGTTGATTAGCCGTTGCAGCATCTTGATCCTCATTTGTGACAGACACCGGGACATCACTAGAATCCGGCTGCAGACCTTGAACCAACTCATAGGGGGTAGAGACGAAGTAGATGGAGGCTGTGGAACTGCTTCCATTACCTGAACACCGCCCATGACCGGTAGCCTTGCCCTTACCAACCTGAGTCCAGGTAGATTGATCCGTAAGTTTTGTAGGTTAATCTGTCGATTTTGCATGTTTACACTTCTTAGTATCATGGTCAACAACATTACACAGGGAGCACATAGCTGGCAATCCTTGGTACTCCACACCCACGACAATGGTATCTCCTTCACAATTAATTTGAATAGAATGCTTATGAGGTTTCCCCGCATCAATCTCAACACATACCCAAGCATAGGAAATACGCTGCTTGCAGGTCGTGCATGGATAGTTTCCCCCGCTGCCAAGCAGGGGTTATGTGGTTCAGGTTGTTAATGTTGTTTTCGTGTTATGATTGGTAAGTGATGTAACTACCTGGGGTATGCTCCTTGGAATCATGTACATTTTTTCTTTTTTATGTTACAATTAATTACCATAAAAATAAATTACGCTGCTTGAAATTCGTAGCACGATCTAAGTACAGCAGAACCCCTATAGCACTTGTGATTCTACTTAAGCAAGAATAGTTCCAAAATTCCAGCGGTAAATCATGGAGTTTAATCCATACAGGGATTTTAGACAAAGCTTCCTTAGCAAACTTAAACCTTTTTTTCCAATGTTGCAGAATGAGGAGCTTACTCGAAAAATGCCAAGGACCCTTGTCAAGGATGCGGTTCATGGCCTCAAACGAGTTGAAACGAAATAGAAAGAATCCCCTGTCGTTACCTAAAACCTCAGTTAACCCTTCTTGATCCCATAGAGTTATAGCAGTAGCTCGGACTAAACCAAACGCGAGAGAAGTGTCAAGAAAATAGCCCACAAGGCAATCTTCCCATGATTTCTCATCCATAAGAGTAATCTCAACCACCTCTGAATCCAGACCCTCCACATAATCCAGAGAAGCCTCAGAGGATCTAGTGGTAAGGGATGCCGATAACCTTGGTTGGGGATTTTCAACAAACACCTTATCCGCTACTTGAACCCCTGAACCAGCTTCTCCATCCTGCGCAGGAGTTGTTTTCACCACCTCTGCCCATGACCTAGGTTCTGTCTGACTAGGGAGGCTCGAGCCAAAGGATCGCCTCCCCCCAAATCTCGGACCCCCTCTATAACGAAAAGGAGGGCGCCCTCCAGCCCTTCCTCTAGGGTTCCTAACATAGTGCGGGTCATGCACAGAGTTACCCTGCTCATCAGAAGCCCAACCAAACTGGTTATGGGCCGCGTCCATAGGGGAAAATCGACTATCCTTACCTCTCTCAACTGCCCCTTCCCTCAGAGAATCACCACGGGAGATGCAATCAATGCTTCCCTCTTTGTTAGAAATTACCTCTTTAATCAAATCAATTTGACTCTCAGCCAAAACCTTATCGCATTGTGCCATCCTCAACAATAACATATCTTGGTCAATGTCCGATTCCTCATTAGAGAGATTCGTACCTTTAGTTTTAAACATAGTGAAGGTCGATGGCAATTTTTTTTTTGGGTAATTAATTGTAACATAAAATAAAAGAAAAAATATATATGTTTCCAAGGGGCATACCATAGGTAGTTACATCACCTACCAACATAACAAGAAAACAACATTAACAAGAAGACCCGCATAACCCCTGCTTGGCAGTGGGGGGAACTATCTAACAAAGCATATTCCACGCATAACCCGCATGGATGGGGAATAGAAACAAAAAGAGGGCAAAACCAATCCAGCAAAAGAACAGGTCGTCTAACACCCATAGATACAAATATCTTATTAAAGCTTGACTCCTCAAAAAACTCCAAACCTTAGGCAGGAGAAGACATACTCTTCTCAAAAGTCCTGCAAAAGATCTTCTATAAGCTGAGAGAATATCCCCAGCAAAATAAAGACTGACAACAGAACTACCAAAGATCAAAACACAGGTCCAAAGGACAATCGGAGGTCAATGAGTAAAGTACTAGAGGTAGATGGGCCCCTAGCCAGCCAAAAGAAGCAACGACAGATCAACCCCAGAAAACTCCAGCTCAAACGACAGATCAACCCTAGAAAATTCCAGCTCAAATCTTGCCAAAACAAATTACCAACCTACCATGCGCACAGGGTCGCCAAATATAAGCGGTGGGAGACCCCTACAAGTCAGCAATAAGTTATGGGCAGAACAGCCCTAAATAATTCGGCTAAGAGGAAACCTATGCCATCCCAAAGAAAACTCTACCACCGGATCCAGACGAAGTAGACCATTAGCTAGAACCTCACTCAAAGAACTACCAAAAAACCCCACCATAGGTACCCAGCTGGAAGAGCAAACCGATCCTCATCCAAACCAAAGCAACTTCAGCTCCTCAATAGGAAACACACTCCCCGGAGGCACGGGGGAAAGGATAGAAGATAAGAAAGCCCGAGCAAATAAGATCCAAAATGAACTTGCAATGGAAATTATCAAGGAGTCGTCCAAAGAGACCTTAATTTCAGAGGTACCCATTGGGCCCACACAAACATGGGGACTTTCTTCCAAAGACCAAACACCACCCAAGGTGTAAAAGACTATCCTGCCACAAAATTCACAAAATTCAAAACTTCCATACAATTAGTCACCATACAATTAAAACCAGCAAGTACCACCTTCACATAATAATGTTTCCAAAAAGTGGCGGAACCCACTGTATACCAAGGAAAAAAAACCCATGGAGCAACCGCAGATCCATCGGTCCCATATAAACCATTCTAACATCATAATTGGTCACATCGTTAGTGGGCGGGACCCACACGGCAACAAACTATTGCAAACAATGGTTCCATCACACCAGCCCATGGTTAAGACAAACCACTGGCTGCCCATGGTTTACACAAACCACCATCACATAACTACTGAACCAAAAAAGCTGTAGAAAATTTCCTACTCTCCTAGCCACACGTGGACAACACACAACTGCAATTTCAGCTAACTTTCATGCCAAAAAAGGAACACCACACGCAAGACAGCGCATGTCATAGCGAACAGCGACAAATATCGAGTTAACGCGCACATCTCTTGCGTGTACTTCACTTCATCTTCTCCACTAGTAATCACCATTGATGCAACCCGAAGGAGGAGCTCTTAATCATCTAGGAAACACCAAATTCGCTACCCCAAACAACAGCCAAACGTCGTAGGGGTTAGTTTAGTGAAACATGCAGACTGCTTAAACTTGCAAATTTTCCTGAATACCATTTCATGATAGCCAAAAGCATATATAACACCCTCTGATACAAATCGAACCAGAGACCCAACAACGTTGATAACCACAAGCACGTGACCCAACATCGTTGTTTTCTGCAGAGGTTTTGATATTGACAGATCGAACCAGATAACAATAATTAAACATAGAAAACCGGAGCAACAAAGGGACACCATTTAGAAGGCAAAAAACTGCCACCAAGAATAGCCAAAACCGCAGCACTGAGATATGGGTAGAGAGCGGGGAGAGCTTCTCTCTCTAGAGAAAGCTCTCCCCAAGGCGTTAATGGTGGATTCCAGTCCTAGATGCCTTGAATCACAGTCCCATGGCAATGGTGGGGTGAACCTAAGGCACTGGCGAGCGGTTGTTTCGTTAATGGTGGTTTGTTTGCTAATGGTGGTTCATTCAAAAGGCTTCCATGATGATTGTTGTATACTACGTGCTGAACCTGTTCACATCTGGTCAAACGGTGCGTGTAAGGGTTCCGCCTATGAGATTCATGCCGTTTTGCTGATGACGACAATAGTTGTGGTGGCTCTCTACCTACATATTCGGTGTTGAAGAGCAGTCGCTTCTGGTTGTTGCTTGTGAGTATGATTATAGACTACTATTTCTTTCCATTATTCCATTTTGGTTTTGTTGGAGTTAGCTCTATGGAGTTGGAACTTATGCAAAGCGAAGTGGATTCGTTTAGTCGCGGGTTTCAACGCCCTGGGTTTGTTAAACTGAGCTTTTCTGCCAAGTTCGTTGGGATTAAATCTAAGGTATTTACACAGTTGAAGTTTGTGTGGGATTAAGGATTAATTTGTTTTTGCGTTCATTGTGGAATATAATCCAGTGTGATGGAGTTCTAGGCTTTATTCCTCGAGTTCATCGCTGATGAACGAAAAAATCTTGGTAGTCTGAACACCTTGTTTTGCGCTAATTTTGGCGTAAAGTATATATTCCAGCAGTCTTCTTCTGCGGTTTCTGTTGGTTCTGTTGAAGAACAACGTTGAAGAAGACGACGCGTGAGGCTCACACTTGAAGATCTGTTGCGGGTCCAACATGTGCATTGAGCATGTGCCGCGCCTGCTGCTAATTGTAGAGATGGGACTCCTGGTAGTGTTGCTTACCTACTGCTGCTGAATTGTAGAGATGGGACCGTGGGTTATGATGGTTAATTGATATTTACGTTATAGTGGGTCTTGATGAAATGGGTGCAATTGGATTGAGACCCGATGGTGGTTTTATGTTAGTGGATTATGACATACTGCTGGAAATTTGGTGGGTCGCGCCACTTTGTTCCTTGGCGAGTGGTGGGGGCCGAATGGGTTTTTTTGTTTTATTAGTTATGAAGTAATTACAAATTGGATTTTTTTGGGGTAATTAATTGCAAATTGCAAATTGCAAATTGGGTTGCTGGATGCTTATATAGTTTTGAAGATAATATTCTAATTTCCATGCCCGTGTTATGCAACTGGTGGGTTTTTTCTGCTAAAGATGAGCAAGGAAGCTAGTAATGGTGGGCCAATGGGTGATAAATTGCCGAGATGGTTATCGCTTGGTGGTTGTCACTGGGCTTTGTTTTGATCCTCATTTGTCCTTATCAAATCTTTATATTGTTTTGGAAATGCTCAATTCCTTATTTGCTAGGACGCAGAGATGGGCCCGATGATTTTCCGAGCGATGGTTCACCTGCGTAGAGAACTAGTTTCTTTGACTCCTTTAGCTTGTGGGGTTTTGGTGCTTTTTGTGCAATGTTGGGGATCAATTTTGGCTTCTGAGGAGTTTTGGGTGTCTGTCATTTATCTAGCCATGGATTTTGGTGCCGAATTGTGGTTGCCCCCCAGTTTTATCTCTTGCCAGATGTCTTGTTCTCTTGTTCTTGTCTGAATTTCAGCGCTTATTACCCCTTTAAAGAGCCAATCTTCAGCAGGGATTAGGAGTTTCAGTAGTCTGGTTTGTTGATGAGGTTTGGTCCTTTGTTTGTAATTTGGTGTTCTTTTCCTATCCATGCGGATTGTGCATGGAATTTATTTTATTAGGTAGTTCCCCCGCTGTAAAGCGGAGGTTCGGTGTGTTTTGTTATTGTTGTTATTAGGTTTTGTTTGTTTATCTTAGATTGTTTTGTTGTTAGGAGGTTCTCTCCTAAATGGTAGTTGATATACTTACTTGGGGTATGCCCCTTGTAAACATGTAAATTTTTTTTAATGTTACAATTAATTACCTAAAAAAATAATAATTAAACATAGAGACCAAAAAAACATACACAAATTTGCACTGAAATGATAACCCCATCCGTGGGTCTTCTTTCCTCAACAATCCGAGCGCCAAAGGGCCAAATCCAGGTTTAGGTTAGTCACCCACGATTTTAGGAAAACCAGTGGTAATCTTGCAGCCTTGCTAACCATCAATCTAATACATTTCGAATTCTCCAGAAACCAAAGCTACCCATGGCATGGAGAGATTCACTTAAACCGAAGCACGTGAGAAAGGCTGAGATTATAAAAGATGAAAACAAAGATGTAGAGGAAAGATGGGACAACCCACATAACCTTCCTTCTCTCAGAATCACCGATGGAAATTTTGCTGGACTCAAACCCTTTAGATGCCGAAATCAAGCACATATGGCGTCGAGCATATCGGTGTTGAATGGCTTCAACCCTTCCTTATAGCGTCGTTCCTTCTTGTCCACCATGGTGTCAAGACTAGATAAGACATTGTCAATCTGACTTGCTTCTTGGAAAATTTCACTAAACTTGGATGAAGACCTTTGATTCGTGGGCGAAGACGGTGCAAAACCCTTCGTTGAATCCTTTCCTTGACTACCCACCACCCTAGGAGAAGAAGCCCTAGGTGAAGCGCAACAGACGCAGGTGAGCGCTCCATGAATCGGAAGAAGTAAGAGAACCCTAGCGCGCTGATGAAATTTTTTTGGGGTAATTTTTATGTTACAATTAATTACCAAAAAAAAACAGCGCGCTAGGGTTCTCTTACTTCTTCCGATTCATGTAACATAAAGAAAAAAAATGTACACGATTCCAAGGGGCATACCCCATGTAGATACATCACTTACCAAACAAAAACATGGATACTAAACAACATAAACCACATAACCCTTGTTTGGGAGCGGGGTAAATGATAACTAAGCAAAACCGCACACAACCCTGCTCAGCACTAGACTGCTTACCACTAACCAACCCCACAATATAAAACTACCAACTTAACTGACCAAGAGACAATTTTTTCTTTTTCTTACCACTAGATTGCTTAGCCTGCTTACTCCATGCCTTCTGTATGGAGGGAGAGGGAGGGGCTTCATGCTCCCCATCAATTGGGGTCCACAAATCTGTTGCCTCACAATTTTCCACATCCAAAAGCTCTCGAAAGGAGTTAGAGATAGCCACATGTGAGGAAGGATCTTCAAGTTCAACCGGCATACCACCCGCCTCTTACACCCTTTCTCCCACCTCGGCTGACGTTGATAAAACCACAACAGTTCCACCCTCTATAGGCATCTCAATCACCTCTATGCTACCCTCTATGTTATCCTTCTTTAGCTTAATCTCGTCTTTGCTCACTAAAGATGTCTCGACTATTGGTTTACATACCTTCCTCATGTTCACCGCAGCTTCATAGGAGGGGGAAAGGGATGGGTTACCAGGCCTGCCACCAGCTCCGACGACCTCCTTTTCGTGACCAACTCGAGTCCATTCAGTTCGTTGCTTCATTGGTGTGTTATGGCATCAACTAGTGTCATGACCGAAAGCTTTACAATGAGAACATACCGAGAGAAGACCTTGGTACTCAACCCCAACTATCACAGTATCCCATTCACATTGAACCAAGATATAATGCGACAAAGACTGAGCCGCATCAACTTCAACACAAACCTGTGCATACTAGATACGTTGTTTCGTTTCTGTGGCCCGTTCCAAAAAAAGGGGAGTGCCCACTGCACTTGCAATTCGACTCAAGCATGGAGAGTTCCAAAATTCAAGAGGTAATTCATGGAATTTTACCCAAATGGGAATTTTAGAGATAACCTCTTTAGAAAGTTTAATCCTCTTTTTCCATCTGTGCAAAATCAATAGCTTATTGGAGAAATGCCATGGCCCCTTATCTAAGATGGTTTCCATAGCTGCTAAGCTTTTGAACTTGAAAATGTAAAACCCCTTATCCGTACCAAAAGCATCTACCAAACCCTCTTGGCCCCACAAAGTCGTAGCCGTAGATCTAACCAAGCCAAAGGCCAAGTCGGCATCTAAGAAGTAACCCATTAAACAAGTTTCCCATAGTTTGTCATCAATCAAATCTACTGCAATTTCAACTACTCTCGGGTTGATAGGGTCCTTGGATTCCATAAATTCAAGATTAGTACTAGACAAGCTATGATTCATAAGTAAAGAAGCGTAAGATTTTGGTTGAGACATATTATCAAACACCTTATGAGCAACGGGCGAGCTGCTCTGGTTTGCAGTGATCTACGCCCAAGACTTTGGTTCCCCTCTCTCCAGCCGTGCAGGAGTCAAATGACCCCTACCCCGTTGATGAAAATTCGCACACACTTTCGCACCTATTTTCACACACACTAGGCGCACCCATATCTTTCTTTCTCCTTTTTTAATTACGCAATATTTATGGTAATTAATTATAACATGAAAAAAAAAATTACATGATTACAAGGGGCATACCCCCAAGAAATTACATAAGTACCACTCCACTAGGAGCCTACGTCCTAAACATATGCCACAAATAAAACCAAACCCCCGCTCCAAGCGGGGGAAGGCTATCAACAAGACATAATTTTTCTTTGATGCCGAAAGAACCACCTCAAGAAATGGCCCTTTGGACCCACCCCTAAAGTGTAAACCTCTGGATACTTGCAATCACCCATAAACCACAAGTATCGGTTACGTCAGGGCGCTTCCAGCGGGAGTCGAACACAAGACATATTCCACGCAAAACCCGTGTGGATAGGAGAAAAAACCTACGTGCAAAACCATGCACAACCTGCACGGATAGGAAAGCACCAGCTTTTAACATCTTTTGCATTCTGCTTTGAGTTATTGTTTGTATTGAGGATGAATGATGGTGGATCTAACCTAAAATGAATAGGTTATGGTATTTGTCCTACATATCCTATCTATTTGAGTACGTTTTAGACCTTGTATGTTGAATATGCTCTTTCTGGACTCTTAGAAACCATGGCCGTGACATTTATTTGTCATGGCTGTGAGCTTTTTCATTATGTTCCTTGCAGTAACCCAATATTTGTCACAACCACAGGTTTTGTGACTTATTTTGTCACGGCCGCAATATTGGTTGCTACGGCCGTGAGTTTTTATGTATGTCAAGTAGCTTAAAATACTGCTTGAGTCTTCTATGTTTATTTTATATAGCCTGTTTATAGCATGTTAGAGGTAGAAATATTAATGCATGACCCTTAGATGCCCGTTTGCTCATTTTATCACTTATTCGCATGTTTTTTGCTTTATTTTGCTCAAATAATACGTGTGGTATATCTAGAAATAATAATCAAGTTGTATGACCCTATGAATCATAGTTAAGATTTTGTTTCTTTGCTTGCTTTTTGTTTGAACTCTCTTAACTTCTCATTCTGTATATGTAAAATACTTTATAATAAGAATCAATATTGACAAAGTAGAGGCCAACCTCACAATTGGGCGTAAAATGTGCATAACACCTTCCCTTTTCATACCTTAACTCCCGAATCCTCTTTTTTTCTAGTTACGTTTTTAATAGACATGCATCCTTCTTTTTGTTTTTCTTGATTTTTCTCAAAAATCAAGTTGTGACTCTATTTTTTTAAAAATAGTGCTCACTATCTTGGATTTTCTTATTTTGAAAAGAAAAGAACATTTTTCTAAAAGTAATAGATATCCGGTGCATCCCATGAGACCAAGACACCCGCACTATGAAAATAAAGACTCTTGATACTTAATATTATCTTAGAAAATGGTCCGAGACTAATCCATATAAAAATAGAATTTAATATAAAAAAATAAATTTTGGATCCAACACAGCCAAGTCCGCTAGAGCAGACTGGCCATCGCTCGAGCAGCCAATTGGCTAAGAGCTTCCCCTATTTTTTATTCATTTATTTATTTTTATGACGGATGAACTACCTCAAGACAGGATTCTTTGGACCCACCCGTAAGGTCTAAACCTCCGAATACCTGCAATCACCCACAAATCACAGGTATCGATAAAGTTATGGTGCTTTCAGCGGGAATCGAACACAAGTCCTTCGACTTTATAGTTAGTTCCAATGATGACCTTAAATCGCTGAGCTACCTTAGCGGGTTTCTTCCCCTATTTTTACTTAATACATTGTTCGAGCGCCTACTATCCTAAAATCAAACCAGTAATTCTCCTATTTTTTTATGTCACAATTAATTACCTAAAAAAAAAACGTAACCATCATTCATGAACTATAATTCTATCATATCAAATATGTATGCAATCAACCTTTAAACATAAAATCAACTCCAAAACATTCATTCAAACATCTTAAACTTCATCCAATAATCAAAATAGTTACATTCATCCCAAGAACAAGAAAGTTCACAATTTTTCTTAATTATTTACAACTTAAGACTGAGATAGAAATTATCCACACAAAAAAAGACTTTGAGATAGAAGCATATGAGTCATAGTTACATGATTTCTCTTAATGCACAATTATTTTTTTTGGGTAATTAATTGTGACATAAAAAAAAGAAAAAAATACATGAATACGAGGGGCATACCCGAGGCCTTACAAATCCAAAAAATCAAAAAACATAAAGTGGGGAAACCACACTACAAGGAAACAAATGAAATAGGAGCCCAAGCACCACAAAAAACGGCTTTAGGCTAAGCCATAACCAAAATACAAAAACAATTCAAGGCAATTGTTGCCCAAACCATAACTTGGAGGAGTAATGGTAGGGGAAACAATGCTAAACAACCTCCTCCCCATTCAAGATACAAGGATTGACATGAAAAGAAATCAAAAACCAGACCACCATAGACCACATATAACCGAGATAAGACCATTCAAAAGAGGGCCTCAAACCACATGCCATACTAAACAAGATGCATTACAATGGCCAGATTCACTAAAACATGAATAATAAACCATAAAACCAAGAACAAGACTGGGAGGGACAGCAAAAACTATAGCAGCACCAAGCCATGCACCAGCAACAAACCGCGATAACAAACAGGGCAATACATAGGAAACCACAATAACCAAAAAACTGAAGCGAAAGAGCAAAATCGAGTAGCTCAAAACAGCAAGCGAAATCACATCCACCCAAATTCAAGAGCAGACTTCACCCAACCAGATACCAAACTAAAACACCACCTAAAAAAAAGCTAAGGACAGCCCCCATAGCTAGGACACCAAACACAAAAACATAAAAACCATATACATAAGGGGAAGGATATAAAACGAAACTATGAACACCCCTCATAGCTAGGAAGCAAAACAAAGATATCCAGGAGATAAGAAACCCACAAAAGACAGCCCAAGAACTACCGAGGCAGCCTCACAACTGGGTCTTCTTTCGTTTGGGATATGCAAAAACTCGGGACTTGAGATGCATAGATGAACCATGAGAAAACCATATAAAGCAAACACACACAGACAGAGAACCTCACACTCTCCACACCAGTGTATCACTCTACACTCCAATAAAAAGATATAAGCAAGGCTCACAGCCGCTACATCCCAAAGCCACTATACAAAGAACAAAAACGCAATTCATAAGAGTTAGCAAAAAATCTCACATCACTCACTCAAAGAGGGCGAATCACAAAACTCTCCAAACAAACATATCCCCAAATTCACTGCTCCTTAACCTTCCACACAAGTTTTCACAATAAACAAACTGATGTGAACCCGCAAGGATTTCAATTCCCTTGAACCTACGAACAATTTGAACTAAACCCAAGAACGTCAAAATCAAGTCAAAGAACAAATTTTGACCCGTTGAACTATTGTTTTAAGAACCAAGATTGTATAGCTAGGACGCCACAAGGAAAAAACTTTGATAAGTCCTTTAGTTCACTCAAGAACTATAACAGAAATTTTCTCTCAAAGAAAATTTTACTTCACTTTATTCATCTCAAAATAATATATGGAGGCTCCTTTATATAGGAGAATATTGAAACGAATTCCTTATGTCTAAGCAATGTGGGACAATATGTGCTTGCCAAAACTAAACATAACTAAACCCAATCATGGGCCGACCGAAATTACTTAAGCCCAAACCCTTATTCTTTTTATAATAATTAAAAGCAAAACCCAACAAATTAAATAGTCCAACAAGCCCATAAGCATGAATATTAAAACCTAAAATATTAGGTTGTGCTTCTCTCCGTAGCTTGTATCACATGAAGTGGAATAGGTTCTTCTTCTTGTGATTCCATCTTAAACGGTGTATTCTTGGATAATAAATTTGCATGCTCGGTCCAGACAGATTGCACTAATTCTTGCATTACGTCCTTGATCTTCTTTGCTCTTGATCTTGTGTTGGCCCTCCTAGAACTTGTAAAGGATCTCTGATACTCTATCCACTATCTTTAAGACCACCTTGATTCCCATCATTCTCCCTCTCCTCAAAAGGATTCGACCCCAAATCGTCATCTACATCAAAAGGAGAAAGATCAGAAACGTTGAAAGTAGCAGAAACATTATACTCACCTGGAAGATCGATTTTATAAGCATTGTCATTGATCTTCTCCAGAACTTGAAAAGGTCCATCTTCCCGATGGTGCAATTTAGGTTTTCTATGGGCTAAAAAGTGTTCCTTGTGCATATGCACCCAAACCCAATCCTTTATTTGCTTGCGAAACAGTCTTCTCATTTTTCTGGTCAATTTAAAGTCGTACCCTCTCATGAAGTGATTTCACCAATTTAGCTTTTTTTGTCCATCCAAGTTACTCTTGTCATCAACAGGTAAAAGCAACAAATCCAAAGGAGTAAGTGGATTAAAGTCATAAACAATTTCAAAAGGAGAATAAGAAATGGTAGCATGCATAGTCCGATTGTATGCAAATTCTATAAGTGGTAAACAATCCTCCCAATTTTTCAAATTCTTTTAAATGATAGTACGTAATAAAGTAGATAAAGTTCTACCCACTTTCTCGATTTATCTATCCGTTTGGAGATGATAAGTAGTTAAAAATTATAATTTAGTTCTCAACTTGTCCTATAAGATTTTTCAAAAATAATTAAAAAACTTAGCATCTCAATATGACACAATAGTCTTTGAAAAATCGGAGGTATATCTACGCTCTTTGGATCACACCCACGGCAATGGTGGGGTGTATCTAAGTTTTTTGTTAGTTGACGTACAAAGGATGAAATAGGCTCGAAAAGCCGGTTTCGCACTGATGATCTGAAGCTAGATCATTTCTCTGGTTTTAGCTTCTGTTAATGGCTCACCGATTTGGAGTACGGGATAGTTTTGAGATATCGGTGTCAATGGTGGACTGCCTAGCGACAAGAATAATCGTATGACCAGCGTTGTCTTTGGATCAATCCATGGTTATGGTGGGGTGTATCTAAGATCCGGGTCTTCTAACGTGATGAATCTACGGCAGATTCAAGTATGTATTTATGTTTTTCTGGATTTTTTTCTCTATTTTGGTTTTATCCATATGAATGAGATGCTGGGGATAAAATGTGTAAATCAAAGAAAACTGAAGAAGTGATTTGGTGGTCGTGTGATCTGTTCGGTGGTGTTGATTTGGTTACTGAATGTCGGATCGGTTCTTGGATCTGGTGTGCTTTGCCAAATCCGAAACTTCTCGAAGCTATGTTTGCTTAGCACTGTAATATCTTCGAAGCTCAGATGTTTTGGAGTATTGTTTATTGATATTCAGATTTGGGTTCGCCGAGTTCTGTTTATTGATATTCAGTTTTGTTTATTGATATCGCCGACGACGACGCCGATTTCAGTTTTGGTGTTTCGTTTTTTTTTTGTTTTTTGTGCGGCGAAGCTTCGGCCATGGTTGAAGATGCAATATCTGGAATTTCCACGGTGGTATTCTACTGGAGAAGATGACGGGTGGTTGCACGCGATTGCTTACACGTGAAACTTGGTTGGTTAAGGGAGACCGAATTTAATGGATCTAGATGGTTACAAATTAATCTGGGTCTTGCGTGAGGTTGGGATTTCTGAGGTTTTTCTGTTCGATCTTGCTGATTGCAGAATCCTGTTGAGGAAGACGACGCGTGAGTCCCACGCATGTGTTGCTGATGTTTGTTCTGCGCAGGTTGTTCACGCGCTGGTTGGCGCGTTGGCTTGTGCATCGTTTTTTGGGCTGCAGAATATGTGCTGATGGTCATTGCAGGTCTATTAGCTTAATTTCGTTGACTGTTCATGTTATGATTGTTTTGCTTTCATGTGCATGCGACGTGTTTTTTATTAGCCAGCATTCCCGTTTTTTCAAGTGGGGTTGGTTGCCTTACTTTATTAAGATTCGTAAGTTTGTTACGGATGTTTGTATTTCTTATCCACGTAGATTGTGCGTAGAATATATCTTTTTAATTAAATTTTTCTTATCGCTTTAGCAAGGGGTTTGATTTTTTTTGTTGTAGGAAATTTTTCTATTAGTTCTCATGTAATCATCTAAGGTATGTCTTTCGAAAATTTGTATTTTTTCTTTCTTTTTATGTCACAATTAACTACCCAAAAAAAAGATATGAAATGTGCTATTTTAGAAAACCGATCAACAATCACAAAAATTGAATTTTTACCTGACTTTGATCTAGGTAAGCCTAAAACGAAGTCCATAAAAATATCGACCCAATGCTCACTAGGTACGGGCAAAGGGATATATAAACCATGTGGTAAGACTCTAGATTTGGCCTGCCTACAAGTAATGCATCGAGCACACACTCTCTCCACATCA
>JAOTRH010451515.1:0-64680 GCA_034768845.1 Heliamphora exappendiculata | reverse complement strand
TAATAAATTAATAATAAACTAATATAACAACAACTAATAATTAAGAAAAATTTAAACTTATATTATACAAGTTACAATAACAATTAAAAAAAAAACAAAAGTCCAAAAAAAGCCTGACCGGCCCGCCCAAAAGCCTTGCCCGAGGCCCAAGCCCTATACCCTTAGGGCCTGAGCCTGGGCCTACCCCCTTTGGGGAAAAGCTTGGCCCGGCCCGATTTTTTGCGGGAGCCAGCGGGCTTCGGGCCGGGCCCAATTTACACCCTTATGTTGTACACACTAATCTTTAATTGATGTGACTACCACATACTGTGTCATGCAACAATATCAAAAAGGAAAAACCTTTCACAATATTTCAAGCTATTAAGATCTATCAAATTAAATAAACTAATGTGTAGTGACATAAAGAAGCGTAGAAGTAAACATTCAAGTTTTATTGAAGGAATAACAGGCACAGGAACACTAAGAATCTCCCCTTTGGCATTTCCTTGACAAAACTTGGTAACATGCACAATCCGTAAGGAATGCAGAACTCGTTGCAATATATATCAGTGCAAGATAATCTCCATAATGTATATCAGTGCAAGATAATCTCCATATATAAAAACAAGTTTTCAGTACAACAGAAGATATAGAATGCGTACAAAAAGATTACAACATGACAAAATACAAGTGTTGCCCGAGTGGCAACACTGTCCCTATCAAAGTTCTCCAAAATAACAAAGATGAGCAATACAAAGTAAGAAAACAAGATGCGGAAAGACAACACACCGAAAGTCAACACGTAGAAAGACAACACGCCAATGCCAAAACCCCAAATCTCTCCCCCTTTTGACAAGAAATTCCAAGAGGAGAAGCCACTTAACTTAGTCTAGGAAACTAGAGCTGTGGGGATCTCGAGACCCAGAAGGGGGATGACGCGGAACTGCACCAAGCCTCTCACACACAAATACAAGCTCATCCTGAACATAGACGTGAAGTCCTAAGAGATTTTAATCCATGTAGTCAAAGCAACGATCAAATTGACTGATGATTCGAGTCTCCATCTGCTCCCTCCTCGTCAAAATAGCCTCAAGAGAATCAGGCATAGCAACTTGTGGAGGAGGTGGAATAAGGCCAGGAATAGCATCTTCGGCATCAAGATGAGCAACAACATCAACAAGATCGCCAGGAGGAGCAGCAGGATCCTCAACGACAGACGCAACGATCTAACACAAGGGCCTATACTCAGAAGTAAGCTCACTCTTCTTAGAACGGTTAGGCCAAATGTGATCAGACCTAGTGAGGGTACGAGTGACAACCTCAGGACTCGGATTGGTAGAGGGTAGGGATAGCCAAAACTATTGAATGGTATCAACAAAGAAAGTGGACTTTAATGCCTTAGGTGAACTTTGAATGATTGAGATTGCACATTGACCCTATAGATATTGGCTTAGAATTCCGTCATAGGGTAGGGATAAACAACAAGATCCCAAAGCAAATATTGTGCCAAGCCCACAAAATGAATGTACATGAAATCCGTACTCCAATCCTGGTTAGCTTAACATTTCTCTCAACCATGACAGCATGAGTTGCATAATGATGTGTGTAGCTCCTGGATGCCTCCTCATTGTGAAATCTATGTGGAATAGAGGAAAAACCAGCTTTTTTAACAAACTCATTTACCTCAGTGAGTGTTGGTCAATAGAAATATCAAAATGAGAAGGGTTGGAGAAAAGAAGATGAAATGAATCAAAAGTGATGCACTAGACTCAAGAGAGGACACAACAAAAGACCTTAATCAACACGGAAACAAGAAACTCAAACATCTATGCTATCACAGAGAGAAAATTCTAAAAACAGAGAGCAAAAGTAGACAACCCCAATACTCGGCCACAATCGAGCTGTGACATGTAAGAGCAATGACTGGCGCGACAATCTAACACAAGAGCCTATACTCGGAAGTAAGCTCACTCTTCTTAGAACGGTTAGGCCAAATGTGATCAGACCTAGTAAAGGTACGAGTGATAACCTCAGGACTCAGATTGGTAGAGGGGTTGGGATAGCCAAAACTATTGATTGGTATCGACAAAGAAAGTGGACTTTAACACCTCTGAGGTGAACTTTGAATGATTGAGATTGCACATTGACCCTATAGATATTGGCTTAGAATTCCCTCATAGGTTAGGGATAAACAACATGATCCCGAAGCAAATATTGTGCCAAGCCAACAAAATTAATGTACATGAAATCCATACTCCAATCCTCGTTAGCTTAACACTTCTCTCAACCATGACGGCATGAGTTACATAATGATGTGTGTAGCTCTTGGATGCCTGCTCATTGTGGAACCTGTGGAATAGAGGAAAAACCGGCTTTTTTAACGAACTCGCTTACCTCTGCGAGCGTTGGCCAATAGAATATCAAAATGAAAATGGTTGGTGAAAAGAAGATGAAATGAATCAAAAGTGATGCACTAGACTCAAGAGAGGACACAACAAAAGACCTAAATCAACAAGGAAACAAGAAACTCAAACAACTAAGCTATCAGAGAGAGAAAAAACTAAAAAGAGAGCGCAAAAGTTATAAGCATATTCTAAAAATCAAACCATAGAGAAGAGAGAGAGAGAGAGAGAGATGTTACCTATGGAGAGTAAGTTTTCCAAGCCCTAGGAAGTTGGAGAGAAAGAGTTATGAAGACGGGTTTGAGAAGGATGAAATTCAAATCACCCGAAAACAAAACTTGAAACACATTTCAGTGGCGAGTACTTGAAGCTGGGCTCGAGCGTCCCCTTGAGCGAGGCACATTTTTTTAATTAATTTTTAATAACTAGGGAAAATAAATATGAATCTTAAACAGTGATTTCACAACCAATATGGAAGTGTTTTAACATGAAGAGAAACTTTTGAATAAATCCCATATACATAATCATTTTAATTTGTCAAAAACAAACATTTTCAATTGATCATAAAAACATATCATGAAGTGAAATGTGTGATTAATAAGAGACCATAAATCAATCCTCATTTTGACTTTATTGAGAAAAAAAGTTCTACTTGCAATGATTTAAAAGAAATTTAAGGAACCAAGTGTAATTCCCCGTATTTTCTATAATTACATTTCAATCCTAAACTCTTTACCAATCGTTCAAATTTTAGGATGGAATAATTAGAATTTGGTTCGAATACATAGATTTTGGTTTGGTCACAGTGTAAGGAATAGTGTCCCATAACTTACGATAATTACACATTTGATCCAATTTTCTCATAAATTATAGTTTGAGTCCGAAACGCTACCAAGTACGTCGTTAGAACCCTAATTTCAAGTATGATTTCACATTTGGCAAGGGGGAACTCATATTCTCAAATAATCATGTTCATAGTCCCTATGTTTTATAGCGTTTAGTAATTGCGTTTGCGTCCCTCAAGTTTGCAACTTTGTACAAGAGCTCTTGAGATATTTTCTCATCAAATATTTTTAATATATATACAAAAGGCGAGCCAGCCATGTGGGGCCCAAGAAGGTTCTAGGTTCTCCTAGAACTTCAAATAAAAGAAGAAAAAGAAAAAAGAGGAAAAATGTCGCATACAACTTCCTCACATACACCTTTCACTTGGCTTTTAAGTGATTTGGCTTTTTAAGAAAAAAAGATGAATAAAAAAAAGTTAGACTGTTTGGAATAATTTTTTAAATTAGCTTTTTTGTTTTTTATTAAAATGTCTAAAATATCTTTACTTTTAGTTTTTAAGTTGTGATGTTTGGGACATTGGCACGACTATTTTTGTTTTTGTGAGTAAAGTTGACTTTTTTAAATAAAGATATTATAGAAATTTTATTTGAAAAAAGTTAGGGTATTTGGGATATGTATTGACTTTTTTCCTTATACTAAGATATGAAAAAAAGTTATCTTTTTTTTAAAACCAAATATAGCAGCTCAAAAGTTATCCCAAACAGGCTAAGTAAATCTTATCTCTAATTATGTTTTAGTTGGAAGTCAACTAGGAAGCCCCAACTAAGCCCATTTTACCCTCTAATTGGACTATTTTTCTTTTAATTTACCTAAGGGAAAAAGGTGTCTTTTGACAATACTTTTGCCCATAAATAGGACAACTTGTTCACCAAAGAATATATCAGGTCAACTAGCGGTGAGGTACAACAAACTATTAATCATGATCTTAGACATCTTTTGATCAACAGACTTGCTTTTAGGATCCTTTGAGAGTTTTAAAGATGCACTCATTGGAGTTCGAGAAGATTTTCCAATTCTGAGACTAAATTTCATGACAAGCTCCTTTGCATACATTGATCATTGGGATATAAATATCCCATCTTTCATTTGTTTCAAAGAGTTCAATTCTCTAATCACGCTCATTTCAAATTCACGACTCATTTGTTCAGCAAAATAATGAGCACACTGGTCGAATGTGGATCTAGATTCCATACACGATATCATCCATATAGATTTGCGCAATCAAAATCTCCATGTCTACCTTTACACAAACAAAGTTTGGTCCACTCCCCTTCGAAGTGTCTAAGAGATAGACACTCAACCTCTCATACCACGCCCTTAGCACTTGTTTCAAAACATAGAGTGGTTTCTTTAGTTTGAACACATGGTTGGAAACAACTTATCTTCAAATCCTTTGGGTAGCTAAACAGAGGCTTCATCAATTTGAAACACATTCAAGAATGCACTTTTTACATCCATTTGCTATAATTCGAATCTTACATGACAAGTGATAGCAAAGGGAAGATAAACAAACTCAAGTATGGCAGCTAGTGCAAAGGTTTCATCCAGGTCTATGTCTTCAATTTGAGTATATATCTATGCTACAAGCCTATCCATATCATAATGGTACCATGTTTGTCTTTTTGGTCTCAGAGATCCACTTCGTACTAATAACAAAAATTCGATTCGGATAGGGATACAAAAGAATTGTACATTTTTTGTATTTTTAAAAGGGAGAATTTTAGTGGATCGACTCTATTACATAAGTTGATTCCCGTTTTGCTCAATCTCTCTATGGGGTAAGGAAGGTTCGAAAACAATTAAAAAAAGTGTTCCTTTATAGAACCATCAATGATTGGTGAACCAGCAGATCCATTTGCAAACCCTTTGTAAATATTACCTAAATGGTATTTCTTTCCCGTATTTCAAATACTTTGAACAGAACCGAATAAATTATTCTTCCACAATGGAATCGAATAAGTCAGATTTCGAGGGCACCTTCCCCATAGATTTATTACAAATTTATAAAACATCCCAAGGATTTTTATATTTGATTGTATAGTGTATACCTGCTATGCACACAATACAAAATAGATGGTTATTTATTTTTCATCATAGAACGATTATGCAACGGATATGTAATAGAAAGTTTGAAACTTCTTAATCTCTTATTCAATTTTCTCGAAAGATATGAAGTAAGAAAAATTCGAAAGCTCTTCCAATAGCATTTGTATCTTTGGGACTAGGCCTTAAGAACAAAACATCATTTCAAGAAATCTGATTCTTGCATAACTACAATCCAATTTTCATCCATTAACACCTCATCTATGATCTTTGGTTCAATGGTTAATGTGGAACACAAATAAGTGTTTTCACACAGTTGGAGAATTCTCATGAGTTTTCACTTTATCTTGCAAATTCTCAATGACTTCATCAAGATGAAGGTTCTTTCTTATTCTTGCAGAAAGCTCTTTAATAGATTTAGGAGCAATATGTTTAACTTTCTCTTCTTTGACATATCACTTCTCGTTGTCATCAGACATTGAGATCTTGAGTCATCTACCACAATATTTGTGGATTCGATGACAGTATTTGTTCTTAGGTTGAAAACTCCGTAAACTCTATTGTTTATGGAATATCGAAGGAAAATCCCTTCATTACTCTTAGCATTAAACTTTCCTAGGTTTTCGCTGTCTTTCAGGATGTAGCACTTGCTATCGAAAACTAGAAAATACTTGACACTTGGGGGTACTTTAACAGTGTCTGGTTTGAAATACACCCTATTTAAAATATAGCACGTATTTAAAATTTCAGCCCTGAAGTTTCAAGAAACTTAATGACTCTGCATCACTGGTCGTGCCATTTCTCGAAGGACGCTACTCTTACTTTTGACAGCACGAGTTTGTTCTGTGTGGGGTGCAGACAATTTGTGCTTGATTTCACTTTCCAAACAAAATTCAACAATCTCAAAGTTTTAAAATTCTTTTCTATGATGACTTCTAACTCTAGAGAGAGCATATCATTTCTCATTCTAAATTCTTTAGTTAGTGTGTTTGAATGAGGTGTGTGCATCGAATTTGTCTCTTAGAAAGTCCACCCATGTGAATCTCGTGTAGCCATCAACCGTAACTAGAATGTATTGTTTTCCACCTAAATTCAATGTTCATATAAAGGACCCAAAAGGTCAGTATGAATAAGTCCAAAGGTCTAGTGGAAGCAATGATTTTGGTATTTTGTAACGGGAACAAATTTGTTTCCCTTTCTAGCAAGCTCCACAAATAATGCCCTTAACTTTTTTTAGCTTAGGTAGACCCCTAACTAGCTCCTTGTCAATATTGTTGACAAGTAATAAAAATTAGCATGTCCCAAGCTTTGATTCCACAACTCAACCTCATCTTGTTTGACACTATTGCACACAAAGGCCCTATTTGATAACAATTGTAGGTAGAGGGATGGGACTATTTATCTAGTGGGCCCTCCAATAATATGTTTGGTGCAACAAAGTTGGGATGGATTGTTAGTCCTCTTGGACTATGAATCCCCCAAATTGGGGATATAAAGCTGAGGAGGGTGCGTTTGCTATTTCAGCCCACAGCCTATGGTCGTGCTATGAGTACACTCTTGATGGTACTTTATATTAATGACGACCATACCCCTCTAGTGCATAACTAGTTTAATAACAACCTCATGATAAAATAAACACAATCCTATTGGGGGTAAAATTGAGAATTTGATAATTTAATACAATCCAACTTGTGTAAATCAAACATGATACTAACAATACCATTATCTAATTGGATGAAAATCAAATAAGAGATTGGACTATTCCCTTCACTAATCCTTATATCCTATCAATCCCAATCCTTATACCATTATTTCGGCTTACCCACGAAGAGGGATATTTATATTAATAAAATAAGTTTACAAAAAGAATTAAAAATATATAATATAGGAAAGAAATAAAATTAAAAATAATATCATAAATTAAGAAATCCTAATTTTTTTAAAAATACTATTTTCAATACTCCGCCCACGCTAAGACAAAGATATCATTCAAACCCAGCTTGATAATGGAAGACTTGAGCAGAGATGGTTCAACTGGACACGACTAGGATCGGTTTCCAAAGGTGGCTTCTCAGTTTCCAAAAACTAGATTTTCCTTTTCCCTCCCGATAGGGGGGAAAAACCGATCGGAATGCCCGAGAGATAGATCCATCATTGGAGTTAGTCATATCATCCAATAAACAGATGCAAAGAAGCCAAAAGAATAGATAACCGAAGAAGAAGCAAAAAAAAAAAAGAACGCTATCGGAACAACAACGGTAGCCTCAAAGCCCAAGATCAATGCTACCGAAACAAAAACAATGGGCCCGAACAGGTATGGAGCAACAAAACCAAAAACAACGCTACCGGAACAAAACAGTAGCCTTAAAACCAAGAACAATGCTACAGGAACACATAACAATAGCCCCTAAAACTAAAAACAAGAACAATGCTACCCGAAAAAAAAAATTAGTAGCCCCAAACTGGTACGGAGACAACAAAATAAGAGTTTATCACATTTACAGATCACATATCGAAGATGGTGTGCAAGACGACATTAAATCAAGCCAGAGAACTAAAAAGAACACCAAGTCTGCAAACCAGTGATGTTGCGCACAGAGTTATAAATAGATGTGAACAAGAGTTGTTAGGAAGTTGACAGCAATGGCGATCCAGAGTGTTGTTGGCGTCGAAGGCGATGGTATCGAGGTACGGTCCTCGTAAGGTGTGTGGCAGTGATGGCGAACCAAAATGGAGTCAGTGTTGATGGCGATGGCAATGGCGATGAGGTATGGTCATCTAGGACGACAGCGAGGGTTTTGAAGAATAACGATGAGAGAGGCGTTGAAGGGGGATGATGGTGTCGTCTATTTATATTGACGGAATAAATTTACAAAAGGAATTAAAAATCTAGAATATGAGAAAGAAATAAAATTAAAGATAACATTATAAATTAAGAAATTCTAATTTCTTAAAATATTATTTCCAATAATTAACAATCCCCAAAAATCTACTATGTTTTATCAAACATGGCCAAAGGATTCACTAGGCACTATGCAATTTTATTCCTTGCATCACATGTTTTCTTAAGTTGTCTCGGATGGAGTATTTTTCATTTGTAAATAGGACATAATGATCATTGGTTAATGTATAGAAAGTTTACTTTTAATTCTTCAACATACAATACATTTGTCCGCTTTAGGTAGAGAGCACAGGCAATGACAGTTCCTCTTCCTAAAACTCTCGACTTGTTTCCATCACTAAAGGTGACCACACCACCTTGACTTACGTGGAGATAGCCAACCAAAGAATTATCTCAAAGTCATGACTCATATGACAAGAATAACCACTATTAACATACCACATGCTAGAGTTAAGTAATGTGCACAACAAAGCAATGGAGTGTAACTTTTCTCAACCATATTTTTCTGACTCCATTTTTTTTATAAAGGAACCCCCTCAAGGCAAGGCCTTTCCGACAACACTTTTTACAATTACATCGAACTGTTAACGCTGGATAAGGCATCGGTCAAATTTTGTATAGCTCCGCTTGGGAGAGTGGAAGCTCTCTAGCTGAAACACTACCATAAGGGAAAGCATCTTCCTTTAGAATTTAAAAAGAAGATGGAGAAAGATAAATTGTACTCCATTATGTGGGAAGAATTTTCCGATTTTATTTCAACAGAGGCAACGACGTGACAAATAATTTCACTTTTTTTTTCATTTTTTTGTGCAACGAAGGTGAAGATACTATCTTGGGACTCACCCCTAAGGGATAAATCACAGGATACCTACAATCACCTACAAACTACAAGTATTGATTAAATCAAAGTGTTTCCTGCAAAAGTCGAACAGAAGAACTCCGGGTTTACGATTGGTCCTAGTGGAGGTAATCTTCTTTGACTAAAATTCTCCCTATGACTAAGAGACATTATTTTTCAAATGTTAGCATTGAGGTCAAACGTGACCCTTGACTCCACAATGATGACAAGTCAAAATAAACCTTAGATGTTTTTGGTTCCTATTCAAGCAATAAGGCGATATGTGGCCTTTCATTATAGAATGATGACAGATGAGTTTGAACTTTCCTTCATTGAAAGGAGGATGATGATTTGGATTTGAAGCAGAGGCTCAAACCTTGGTTTTCACAAAACTAGTTACGGGGGTCGTGAAAACAGTTTTGGTTTTGTCATATTCTAGACCCAACCTGTCACAAGGATTTCTTCCAATTCCTAGCATAAGATTCAGCTTATCAGTTCCATATAACAAAGATATTCCCCCAACATTAGTCTTTCTTAGCATCTTGCATCTATATGTGCCCTACTTTAATATTCAGTTACTGAACAACAAGAGTTGAGTCAAGACACCTGATTTCTTATGCCTCTGCTCTCTCATCGTTTCCTTTTGTATGTATGTTTGAGTTTAACATGCTATATCGAATTTTTACTTCTCATCTTTTTTCTTATAGATGCAACAAAGGAGCTCAAGAATTCAACATTGCCCCCAACATTATAACTTCCATGCTCGAATCCCAAGAGTCCGAGATTGTTGCTATAGTAGTTCTTCAATAACCTCCAATGGAAATAAAGTGCCTAACAATCTTCCCGAACTTCCATAGTCTCTACCAGAAGGTCAAACGACTCTAATGACATCCGAACACTCAATATAAGAAGCATCAATTGATTGTGCCGTGCCCCATATACAAAAAAATAGTTGTACACTAATAATTCAGTCTTTGTTTCATATTCCAATATTGATAGCTATAACTGGGGCCTTTAAGCCTCACAAATTCAAACTTTCCATTGGGTACAATCATTCAAATTGTTCAGCAATCCACCCTAAACAAAAGATTTGTAATTGGCTACGAAGAGGAAAGGGGCGTTATCTACAAATATCGTGACCAAAATTGGAGTGGAGTTTGAAAGGTCTGAGACAGCATAATGGCATCCCACGTGAGAAGATGTTAACTTCCATTAAAAATAATAGAACATTCTCCCGTAGAGACAAGGGGAAGAAAAAGAAAAGTAGAACCAAAGAAAGTTTGGGAATGAAACTGAAAACATCACTGATGAGAACCTACAAGCAGAAGACTCTTCGTGAGACATTCTCCAGGCCAGTACTCTAAACTAACATAGATTGCAATTGGCCTACGATAATTAAATCCAAGAAAATATATCTGATGCAGCCGATTTGTACTCTTCAAACTTATAAGAGAAAACGATGATGTATATTTGATCACATTTGCTATTCCACAAGCAATGATTCAAGGCAAGTTAGGATGGTCAAAGGATTAGGGAACAGGATGCTAAAGGAGTTTCAAGTTTTCAGTTAAAAGTGTTCCTGGAATCTTCCTTGGTGGCGGAAGCAACCTTTCAGATGTGCAAGCGGAAGTGCAATCGCAAATAGCATGCCTGGAAGCAGAGCCATTTTCCAATATACAGAATTTGGAAGCCGACCGGCTCATGGGATCCCACCCCAATTCAATTTTTGCGTGGGGACTACAAGTGCATTGTACATTGACATTTAAGTAACTCAGTGAGTATAGCTCACTACTAGAGAAGTCTCACAAATTCTATGAAACAAAACCATAAAATAAAAAGGGTTTTCAATCTTTTTTCAGCGTTCAATACAATATGAACAGCAGTGATGAATAAAAAAAAAGTCAATATCCAATACAATAGGACAGCAATGATGAATAAAAAGTCAATATCCAACGTAAAAAGTCAATATCCAACGCCCCTATGACGCGAGCTTGAAAGAATTCACAAAAACAATGAGAGCTGAAACATGGTTAATTTTCTGGAACACAATTCATTAAGGCATGTAAAAAAGCAGCTCTGAGGAATATGTGCTCTGTGCAAAGTTACACCATACAGAAGAAAAGAAAACTTGGATTTTTCAGACTCAATAAGGACAAGGAAGAGGATTCCAAAATCTATTCAGAGTAATTTGTAGTCAAAACTTTTCTCTGACAATTTGAGGGTATGAATCCTTCTGGACATACATTTGGCCCCTGTCACAGAAAAGTAGAGGAAGTCTTGATTTAGAAGGCAATATCAGGAAGCACATAATAAATGAACCCTGTTAATTACATTTACTGTTTCATTTTAGAATACAAACCAAGACCCCAAGCATAAGAGCATCGACTACTGAAGGGGGAGTTGGCCCAACAAGAATGGGCTCAGGACTTGGCCAGCCAGCCTGGAAATACCTCATTGGCAACACCATGAGGTGAAGTATGACAAGTCATCATATTCAGTGGTGGTTAAATCGTAATATAAAAGGAAGTCGACAACCATGAAGGAAACTGGATCTCAAGAGATAAACTATACCCAGGAACTTTCGAAAGAAAATCCTATACCTGAAAGTAAAGGATTTACTTGGTTAACAAGTTCCTCCTATGATGGAACCAGGACTCTTGTAAGAGAAAAAACACCAACACTATAAATAGATCCGCAGTCTCAACTCAAGAATTCTTCCCACTCTCCAAAAAAGCAAGCTGACTTAGGAATCAGAGAGTCATCCACCAACCAATGCCAGCCAGGGAGCACTAACGATGATCCATTTTGCAGGATCAAAAACACGCCTCGCTCGTCTTTGCGTCTAGATTATATCATCCTATCTAGTGTGGACATTCCCTTGTACACTAGCAATAACCTACTACTCACCCGTGTTTCCCTGAAAAGCAGAGGATAACTACAAAATATTCCAACCCAAATATCTTACACAACAACGTTAAAACTTCTTATCGCTACAAAATCAGAAACTTTTGCAACTCCATTGTAGATGCAGTCAAAAACAATGTCACAGAAACATGCTTCTGACTTATCAACTATAATAGGAAATAACATCAGAAATCTCTGATATATCACAAAAACCCACATCAGGTGAAGGAGAAACTAATTAAAAAAATGCCGCTCTACTATCCAAATCAAGTCAATAGTCTACCTAATTTACCAATTCAATCATTATGAAATACACTCGACAAGGCAGAACCAAGGTAACGACAATATTTGTTTCTTTAAAGTAGAAAAACAAATACCTGGGGTACAGCACAATCAGCATGAGCTGGATCCCAAAGGACAGCACGGAAACATTCCCAGTCATCAGTTTGAACTTCAAAAAGAGGAGCTCTGTGGATATCAACAAGTACATTAAGAATCATAAGCATAGTAAAGATTCACTCACAATCATCTTGATATGAAATGAGAATTTATCAAAAGAAAGAAAACAGAAAATGAAAAGATAGATACACAAATAGTATAAGAGTACAAAGGATCGTCCTTAAACCTGCAGTAGAACATAAAGTTTTCACCCACCAACTGACAATTCGGAAAAATTAGCACAATTTGATCTAATCAAAACCATAATAGCAAATATTGCTATCTTTGTCAAAGTAAATTTCTTCCCACACATATACAGGTAAGGTAATTGAAAATCAAACCTTGTATTCCCACAAATATAATCTGCAATTGGGTAAATTACAATCAGAGAGCACTAGTGCCAACATTTAAAATATTCCTGCATCCCATATCCTATAAATGTGAACTCCATACTACTGCACTTGCTTCAGAAAAGAAATGAATTGAACCTAGCTTTACAATTTAATAACTGGATATTGAGTTTAAATAAATTAGAAACTCAAAATTTGCTGCTTGAAAGAGTTAAATTCAGTTCTCAATGAAACTAATTTGTTGGTGGTGGGGATTTGCCATTGCTTTTCAAGAAATATAGAGCTTGTGTACTCAATTGGCCATAATTTCATGGTGGTGGTGGACACCACGCACCAGGAAGGTCCAGAGTGGCAATGTTGTGCTAATGCTTAGGGAATGGTCAAGGAGTCCTTGGCTGCACTTTCAAAGGCAAATAACCATTATCCTAATTTTCTTCTACTTCAGATCTCATTATTCACCAAACCATCTGAAAGCTTAACTTCAGATAAAGGAAGCCATCCTTTTGATAAGTTTCGATGAATAACAACATATGCAGCCCACTTTCACACCACGATTATCCTTCCACAAGTGCCAAAGCCCATAGCATTCAATGACATTGTTGAACTTTTTCAAGGAAAGTCATCATTAAACCTTGGCACACCAAACACTGCTTCCTTTTCAACTGAAAAAATCAAAGGTAAAGTAGTTGAAACTAAACCTCCGTTATTACTTTTTCCTTCAATTGTTCAAAAGAATCATTTTTTCCACAAAGACAACCAATAATTTCTCATTGACCAGATCTTAATAATTCTATGATTTCTCCACATAAAGCTGACAAAGAGAACCCCAAATGAGCATGTTTCCATTTTCCTGGTTAGCTTACTGTCTCAGGAGGCACCTTGATGCCGAACGACCAGCCATTAACGGACTAGTAACTACAAAGAACAGAAAAGAAAGAAAAGAAATTCAAAACTTGCAATCGGAACTCAGAACTCAAGTTTTGTTCATCTAAGTCTGCCTAATACATTGAAAGGCCATCTTATTTATAATCCTAAACCCTAATTAAAAAAAAACTTGAATCTTTAACAAAAAGAAACAAAATTATATAATATCCTAATTAACTAAAAACGAAAACAAAATAATATCTAATTAATATAATATCCCAAGTAATGTAATATCCTACTACTATAGGGAAAATGAATAAAATACAAAAATACAATTCCATATGTTGTCCACCTAATTTGCCTCCACTGAGAAACAGATGACCCCTTATCAAAACTAAAATTTATTGACTCCTGATTAACAAGCTCAACAAGACGACTTTTTTTTTCACTTTTTTTTATTCTTTGCTTATCTATTTACTTTTACTTTTTTGTTTTGGGATGGACTAATTGGTAAAATAAGGAGTGGGTTGGGTTTTGTAAAGAAGAGTCTGAAACCTGGTATAAAAAAAGGGCTACGGGTTTGGTTTTGGGCTAGGCTAATGCGTAAAATAAAGGGATGGACTTGGTTTCTTGTAGGCTCGTTTTAAACAAGTGAGTTTGGTGTTTGGTTCAGGTTAGTGGGCTAGGCTAGTGTTTAATGACAATTGGGCTGGGATGTTGAAAACATGTGGGATTAATGGGTTTGGCCGAGTTTCTTGCATGATTTGGGCTTTAGTGGATATTATATGGGTCAACTAAAAAAAGGGTTAGGGTTTTAGGATCCCTTTGAGATCCTTCGCCATCGGCAGCTAGGGTTGGTTGACAGAGACAACGGCACGAGGCGGCAATGACAGAGGCGAAGGATGGCGGCGGCAACCAGCGACGCTGTGCAACTGGTGATGGTGGATTTAGACAATGTGTAGTGGCGTCAGCGCGAGACAGCGATGGCGAATGCGGCGGAGGTGATGGATGGCGGCAGCTGGTGGTGGAGACAACGCAGATGGAACGCGACGACTGGCAGTAGAGAAGGCAACAGCAAACTTGATTGGCGAAGGTGGCGGCGAGCCTGGGTGGCTAGGACGCCGCCGACTTGGGCGGCAGTCTATGAAGCACGGATACTTCAAAATAGGTCCCTTATGAGCATTGGATACGGATACGCGCCCGATACAGCAGGATACGTATCAGATATGCCAAATAAATATCAAATAATTTTTTTTATTTTTTTGAATTTTGGATACGGCTCGGATATGTAAGGGATACGAGAGGATACGAGAAGGATACGGAGGGAATACGCGATGCTCTAATTTTTTATATTTTTTAATTTTCTTTGGCCATTTTTTGTTTAAAATTTTTAATTTATGATATGTTTAACTATATTAACTCTAATACCGGATAAGTTTGTGATTTATTTTTAATTTCTAATATTTTGATTATTTGTCATGTATTAAATACTCAATTGTAACAACCAAAAGAATTTATTCCTAATTTAGATTTTATTTTTATAATAATACATTACTAAAAATAAAAAATAACATCTTTTACAAACGTATCCTATGTATTCTAACCGTATCTGTATCATATTTTTTGTAATTTTGTCGTATTGCCGTATCTATATCGCATCCGTGCTTCCTAGGCAGCAGTGGTGTGTTCAAAAAGTTTGACTTCGACGATGGACTTCAAGAATGGCACGAAGCAGTGGTGACGGATGTCAGCTGTGGCAATTTCGACAGTGATGGCGGCACTGGGCAAAGGCATCACTGGCCGGCATCATCGACCACAATTATGGCCAACAGCGTCTATAGAGTTTGCAGCGCAGGTGGAAAAGGATGAATGTTGGTGACCAAATGAAGGATAGATGTCACTGCCAACCAGACAGCTGTGCTTCTTCTCTACCAAATCAGGAGATCGATGCTTGGCTCTGATACCAAATGATGCCGGATGACCGGCGATTAACAAACTAGTAACTAAAAAGAATAGGAAAAAGAAAAAAAGAAGTAAATAAATTCAAGCCATGCAATCGAAACTCAAAACTCAATTTTTATTCATCCAAGTCTGCCTAATAGATTGAAAGGCCGTCTTATTTCTAAGACTAAACCCTAATAAAGGAAACAAGATTATATAATATCCTAATTAATTGAAAAGGAAAATAAAATAATATCTAACTAATATAATATCCCAAGTAATGTAAAAATACAATTCCATATGTTGTCTGCATTACACAGACTCAATGACCGCTCCTGAGAATTACACGACTACATGCTTACATAGAAGGCTCAGAAACTGCAAACATGAAAAAGCATAGAAACAACAATAACAAGATGGATCCATTAGAATGTAATCAAACCAACATAATATATTTTCAAGACCCATGTTAGGTCAACAGATACCAAATGAAGAGAAAGACAAATACCAAATGGAAGTCCTCCTCTTCATTCATCCTTTTCATCAATATATTAATCAAGAGAGGACTTCCCCAGGCATTCTTCCTGTAATGCATTGTGCACTCTAATTTTCATGTCGTGAACTGGAGTCACCACTCTGTCAAAGGCACATGGCATGAAAATATTGTTTCTTCACAAGATTTACAGCAGCCCCAGATGACATTATCATTTATAACCAAACAACGCATCATTGTTTACTGTACTATAAAAAGAGTTTAGCAAGCCAACTGTACAACATTAACAAATAATAGGAGCATAAGAGAACCTAGAAACATTTTTCTAAATATAGATAACCAAACCAATGCACTATTGTATTGTGTAGCATCGATATCCCAAAAATATAATAACTGCTACATTTATGAAATTGCACTAACCTGCGCCATTTTCCGCAAATGGTTCCATCAACACCTTCTCCTATTCCTTCTATGACTTCTCGACACTGAAGCCAATTACCAATAGAGCTGAGTCTAGAAGGCTTACTGGAATTACAACCCTACAGTTATTGAAATACAGCAATTACTGCTCCTGCAATTCTACTGCCAGCTAGAACAGTGAAAAACAAAACAGAACAAATAGAAGCCTCACTTGCAAGCTAAAACACTCTGAAGTATCAATTTCTGACGGTTCACCAAGAGTATCAACCTCACTACACCAAATAAAAGAACCAACAGAAGTTAAAGGCAGGAAGCACAGCATATATGGATCTCAATAACAAGATAACTGGTGATTATGCAGTTTGACAATCCATCAATAAGAATGATGCACAAAAAGTATTGGAGACAATCTACAACTACTATTTCTAAAATACTGTTACTATGATGAAATTTAACTAAAACCTAACTACAATCGGACAGACAAATAAGTTTTCTCGATGCCGGTGAATGTGTACAATGGTAGACCAATACAAAGACAGAAATTTGATGCTTGTAGACAATTTTGGAGGTACATCATAGAAACTACCACGTGTTGTGAACAGAGGACACTGACCTGTGGTTAGCACGTCAAATAAAGGCACCCGCGTGTCAGCCCATGTGGGACGCATGTACTGTAAGATTCCACCCCACTTTACACATTCGCCACACGTGGCACACATTTTTAATGGATATGCCTCAGGTCCCATGAATTCAAGGAACCAAATTTCCACTTATTTCCACGCAACGGCTGAAACGGTTTTGTTTCCTAAGTGACGAAAGGAAATACTAGTGGAATAACGGAATTCTAGTGTTTCTTTTGAAACACACAAAAATATTGTGCAATATACCTAAACAATTTTGTTGAAAGGAATCTAAACTTATTCATAAACTTATTCAAAAATACTAATATTAGTATTTTTAAGTAAACTTCTACGCCTTATTTTGTTCGAATCTAAACTTGTTTAGAATCATTTACACTTGTATTTAATAAAACTAAGTATTTGAGTATACATAAAAAATTAATTCATAGAAACATTGACTTTATGATTTTACACACGCTCTTTTATGTGAATAACTACAGTCTAAACATTTCTAATTTTGTGGTGTTTGAAATGTTTTCGAAATATTTTCAAAATGTTTTGAAATGTTTCCATTTCCATACTAATCGAAACAACACACATCGAAACAAAATTCTAATCCTTGCATGCATTATGCATAGTCTTTTATAAAAGGAAATATCTCCAACAGTGTACAGTAACATCTCAAAGACAATTCTTTCAATGTGGAACAAATTGACATGTCAGCTTAACTAGCCTTGTTCCATAAACACCTCAACTACCTTAACCACCCTGCTTACTTCACTCATTTCTAATGTCTCTAAGATCATGAGATTATGGACAAAAAGCAGGAGTTATTGAAATGCTGGTTTTTATGACTATGATATAAGGCCTAGCTAACCAACTTTTAGGGTGTTACAATTCACAAACTTAAAATACACACATTCTTGTCTAGAACTAGTTTAAGCTCGTCAAGCAAGTCCCTTGTGAAACCTACGCAAATACATCCCCCCAGTAGAAGCACTTGAATCATCATGTGGCTGGTAAAGCAAGCAAAACTTCACACAGCCCAGGGTTTACACAAAAATGTCGGGACGCAGGCTCCTGAAGAATGTCAAATGCAAAGCCCTGCACCTCATTATATAGATATAGTGAGTGTGTGGCATGCTGATACATTCTGAGCCAAAAGAAGATTCGTGGCTGTCCCAACAGTCTTTTTCTCCCCTTATTGGTTAGGCTTGTCTTGTGAGGAGTACAAATGTCTGGTCTTTCGAAAAGCTAGGAGCGAGTCTCGCAAAAAGGGACCCAAGCAAGCACGTCTCCTGATGGGACCCACGCAAGCACATCCATTGGTGAGACCCATGCAAGGACGGGAGCATAATTTTAATCTACGTGGGCGAACAGTTCTTACAAGATCTTAGTGAGCAGATATTAGGATTCAAAAAAATGGGGGCGAACCTATACAATCTTAAAAGTATTTGGGACTAATAACACTATAGTTATCAGTTTTTCAAAACTTAGGCGGGGCAACCACCCCCATTCACCCCCTTAGTCCGTATATGGACTCATGCAAGTGCATCCCCTCATGTATCCAGGGAAGAAGATCCCCCTCTGGGACACACACAACCATGTCCCCAGTAAGACCTAGATAACATTGTCTCAATATAGACTCACATTCCTTGGTGGGAGTAAGAAGCAACACACCCATATCAATGTAATAATATCCCAAAGACAATGTATATAAAACACAATGTAATACTAACAAGTATGAGGTCTTAAAAGGCTTTATCGCACTTATATGTGCAATTAATAATATGAAGACTTTGGCACATAAAGCTTTTAAACAATATATTAATTTTCATGTGGGGTAGATTCAAATGTCTGCTTGACTAGCTTTGTTTTACATGCACCTCAATCCCCTTAACTAACCTGCTTGCTTCACTATTTTTCAAAATCTCTAAAATTGTGTGAATGTTGCCGAAGAATTAGAATGAACAACTGCAAAATGTGGAAGAGAAATGGCACATATTCCAAATACAGGTACATAACAAGACAAGGAAGTACTAAAGCATAGAGGATGTGTATAATGGGAAAATATGTGGAGCCAGAGAGTCCAAAAAAAGTATATAAATTAGGGAAACCAAAATTATAAGGGAAATGATTTTTTTTCCACTCCGATTCTAACTGCATAATACATTAATACATTAAAGAAGATGCCAAAAACCCAAGAGAATTATATATTCACACTACTAATAACTTGGTTGGACTTGCAATCATGCAAGTAAATTATCATTTCATATGTGATACGTTCCAAACGAAATAAGAAGCAAACGTCCCACCTATTTTTTTATTTTTTATTTTTATTTCCACAAGCCTTAACTCCTCTGTATAAGAGGCACGATAGCGTATGTGATACATATGTTGCATGAACAGAAGTTGCTTTCAAATGTAAGGATTAACATAGCAATGATTGATAAAACATACTCAACAAATGGACCAGACCAGTCCGGAACCTCTGCTTGAAAATTTTGACCAATTCGAACACCAGGTTTATATGGCTCAACGTCGATCAACATGGATGCTATAGGACCTAATTCCCCTTCAGATGTTGCATTTCTACATCTGCTCATCTCACTGCTGATATTCAGTGCTTTACTTGTAGTGCTCTCGGTCAATATTTTACGCTTCTTTTTTAAACAAGGGTGACAAAACCATTCATCAACTGGTATCTTCTTTATAAGGGGATTGCAGCAATAGACATGAAATGCTTCTTCACATTGATCACAAATTAGCATTTTCAGTGTATTTTCTGGATGATCACAAGCCTTGCATGTCCGTATGTAGCTGCTTTCACTACTTATACCAGGGCCTTCAGCAGAAGTGTGAATCCTAATAGGCCAAACTCGTTCAAGCAGCCCCTGGCTTCTAAGAATAGAGATGCATATATCTGTTTCTGACAGATCATCCTGCAAACCCTCCACAACCAATGCACTAGAAGAGGAGCATTCACCATTGTCATCCACTTCAGTCCTCAAGGAAGCTGAACCAAGTTCCATATTTGACTTTGATGATGAATAACTATCATTTATACAGCAGAAATCTAAAGCTCTGTGGATATCACTTTTCGGGGCTTCTTTGGAACTAGACTCTTCCCCAACTAAACATCCATTAATGGATTCTGACTTAAAAACAAGGACCTCTCTACTGCATTCAACAGGAGGCATTACAGAATCTGTAACAACACTTTCAAGCTCAACTTCAGAAACTATATGTCCCTCCTTGCCTACCAGTGAAGGGGCATCAGAACTGATGGCAGAAACACAACGACCACTCGGTTTTGCTGATACCTGGGCTGGAAAAGGAGAAACCGAGTTCTTTTGGAGCTTCCTTCTCCGGTACACAAAAGCAGGTGTAGAATTCTCCGACATAGTACTGACAGTTGATAGCTGGAAACAACTACTTGCAAAATTTAAGGAGAACCTGTCCTCAATATTCCTTTTCCCCTCAATCACCGGAACAACTTCATACCCATCCCCATGATTCTTCTCCCACTTAGGACACTTCTGCCAATTTTCAGCATCAATCAACCAGTTACCTTTCCCATGGTCAGATACAAAAGAAAGAGCAGCCTCAATTGAACCCGGAAGAGTACTCTGAATCAGCATCCTCACCTGAATGACTTTCACTACAATCAAGAGTATGTTGCTTTTGTTTACTCCAGAAAGAAGTAACTGAACTGATCCCCACTTACGTTTGACACACCCGAATCAAATTCAATGTATAAACCAGCTTCATCGTTCTTCCACCCATTGACGCTATGCTGCTACCTCATCATTTAGCAAAAACATTCAAATGAATAAAGATACTCCATTTAGAATTTTCATATTTTTTCTCTTCATCCAAAAATGAAGATTAATAATATTGAGTACAATAAAGTTTAAATAAGTAAAACAAAGAAGAAGAATCATTGATTCTAAGAAGGTATATGCTTCGTTTCGTGGAACTTATTTAAAGCTAAAAGTTGATAATCTGGAACCGTAAGCCAAAAGCATCCCTCCCCTTGCTTCTGGATAATAAATTTTTTCCAGCTTATTTAAGTTATCTTTTCCACATAAGCTGTACACAGAAGCTGGCAACATACACACTGCAGACTCAAAAAAATAACGAAGGCCATTAGCAGCCCCCTTAAGCTACAAAAAATATGCACATACAAGAAGTGGGCAAAAATGGTAAAATATAACAGAATCATAATACTCATAATACCATAAGCCTGCACAGACCACTAGGGAGCATCAAGTAGAGCAGCCTACTATATCTCAAAAGTTAAATGGTCTTATTCCTCTTCCAGCCATTGAAGAGCAAGAAATTTCCTTGTCAAAATGGGTTCATCAAATGAAAAGTCTTTTGAACATAGCAATACCCTCCAGCTGCCCAATTCTATTCATTGTCCACCAACAAAGACTCCATCAAAACATAACAGATTGATTTTATTGGTGTGGAAGACTTTAAGTGGGTGTTCAATACTTGTCTAATGGATCCTGTCAACCACTTGAAAACTAATATTATTTGGGTTGCAAGTTTAGAGGCATTCAAGTTTCAGGAGAAGCAACTGTTGTCTGCATATTCAAAGTCTTGGATTCTTTGGCATGGGCGAGTTCAATATATTAATCCGAACTCAAGGTCCAGTTTTTTTTTTCTCATTGGAGGAGAATAATGCAAAACACTAAGGCTCATTCATAATTCTATTTTAATTATTTAAAAATTAGTTTAATTTTAATTGTCTTTTAATTAGAACTTTATTTTGTTTTGTTTTAATTTAAGATTCTAGTTTATTACTCTTATTAAGAACACTTAATCTAGTTTGCCTACTTCATGTCCCTGTTCAGTATCCCAGCTTCGGTGGCAAAGTTGAAAACTTGCAAAAGGATTTTTATGGGGTGGCATAAGGGAAGAGTTCAAGTATCTTTTGGTTGATTGGGAGAAAGTTTGTTCTCCTATCCAAACTGCTGGGCTTTAAGAGATTGGGGATTTTTAACCAAGCCTTGCTTGTTAATTGTTAAGTGGTTATGGAGGTTCTCCTGGGAGATAGACATGTGGCGGAGGAGGGTGGTGAACGGGAAGTGTGGGAGTGATTGGGGTGGTTGGTCCTCATATGAGGTTTCTACACCTCCTGAGGTGGGTATTTGGAAAGGTATTAAGAGAATATAGGATGTCTTTACAGGTCTTTTGACGATGGAGGTAGGGGATGGTAGACGGAATAAATTTTGGTCTCAAGCTTGGTGTTGGGGAGAGGAGGTGAGGGATACCTGCCAAGTGATTTGTCGTTTGGCAATGGATCCGAATGCATCTGTCGCAAACAACTTGAGGGAGGGGGACCAAATGGTATGGGACATTTTGTTGTGCACGGAGATTAAGGACTCGACGTTAGAAGACATCCTGGTTCTTATGGCAAGATTACATGACTGGTCAAACTTTGGCACTGGATAAGATGAGTTCAGATAGATGTTGGCTTCCTTAGGGACTTTTCAGGTAAAGTCTTTATATATAGACTTGTGTGGGATAAACGGAAACTCTTTTTGTTGGAAGGCTATTTAAAGGACGTATGTCCTATCCAAAGTAACTGTTTCTGTTAGGTGTACGAAGCAGAACAAGAACCTTATTATAGTTAATTTGATCCCCAGGAGGTTACGTAAAGTGAATTGGCGTTGCCTATGAAAAAGGGTTCTTATACACTATTCGGTAGCATGAGATCTATAAACTTCAATCACCTCTTGGATTGGTTTGTCTTGGCTGTTCCCAAAGTGTCTGGTCAAACTTCTTTGTTGGCAAGGAGCTAAGATCAAGAAAAGACAAAGAAAGATATGGTGTGTTGTTCCATTGGGTCTGATGTGAATTATTGGCAAGAGAGGAACCACCAGCTTTTCAAAGGCATTGAGTGTCAGTTTTTCAAGCTTAAAGGTAGTTAGTGAGCATTTTGTATAGTTGGGACGCGAAGGAACGTTATCCTTCACTTGTCCAATTCTTAGATTTTGTGGACCTTTTTGATCACATGATAGTGCATAGGGCATTTTTGTTGGTTGCCGCTTTTTGTATATGGGTGGCATTCCCTTTATGCCTCATTATAAAAATGTTTTTACTTATCAAAAAAAATTCTCACCAAATTGAAGAGAAAAAAATCTAGGTAAATACTTATTTTTCATTTTACCTAATTGCCCATCAAAAAATAAAAGAATTAAAAAGTATGACACTTGTGTCCTCTAGGGTTGTATATTATTTTGCAGTAAATAAACCTCATTCTCTTGCAGTTAAACAGAAGTACTTTTGTGAAAAACAACTGAAATGGCACATCAGGTACAATACTTCAAATTCTTTTCTTCGGTAACCACTTGATAGGCTAACATGATTATTGAATAGCCATTTGAATAGAAACTTACAGAAAATTATTTCTTACCATACTAGTTTTACTTTTTAGCCATTTGAATAGCAACTTACAGCAAATTATTTCTTACCATACTTGTTTAACTTTTGGAGGTTTGATAATATTATAATATTTTTCGACAGAAATTGATGGCAGGGCAGATGTTGAGATTAGTGCAATATGCTCACCACCAGTGGCCCTTGCTTCTTCCTATCGGAAGAGTAGCCAAAATACTCATAAATTTATATTGATATAGGGATGCATATAAAATTCCTGTCAGGTACAATGTTGGTACATAATATGTGTATCTATGTTATATTCTTTGGAAATTGATCCACAGTAGAGGTGATTTTTTTTTATAATTTGATCGACTTCATTTATTTTATTCTGAAAAATATAGGCTTCAAAAGGAAAAAAAAAATCAAGACAACATATTTTTTCCATATTATTTATCATCAACGTATAATTAATCATACTTAAAATGTAGGAAAATGATAAAACAAGATAGGAAGAGAAGATATGCGTTGATTACATGGGATCAATGGAGAAAATTAAAAGTTGTTGTAAGCCTTTGCTATGTGGCATATTGGTACCATCCGTCGAAGAAATCACCATAGGAACTATATGAATCATGCTATTCAACACGTAGACATGGATAGATACACAATTTGAGAGGAATTAATGATCAACTTAAATCTAAGGAGAAATTTCGTATCATTTGTGTGGGACCACAATCATTTAAACATTCTTCAAAGAGATGGTGGTCACCTTCCTACAAAATGTGCAACTGTAGGAAGAGCAAGTTCTTCAAAGAGATGGTGGTATCCTACCTACAAAGCGTGTGACTGTAGAAAAGCAAGTTGCAAAGTGCCCTTACATGTTGTCACACAGTGCAAAGAACCATATTGTTTCTTTTTCCTTTCATCGCTTTAGCGAGACTATAAGTTGTCATTTTCATAGGTTTTTCAGAGCAATAATCTAGTTAGAATAACAGTTTTTTCACCAAACAGATGGATCACAAGTCCCTAAAGAAATACTTAGTAATAATAGGTTCTACCCTTATTTTAAGGTAAATGTCATCAACTGCTTTATATAGTAAATTTAATCATTGTTAAAAACACTTATACCTAAGAAATAGTTGGTAATCATAGGTTCTATCCTTCATGTATGCTTTGTAGATTTTGCCAATGGGTAAGAGAACAAGAAACTCAGAAGATAATAAAGCAGACATATTTACATGGACATATCAAATGGTTGATGCATTAGTTGATGTGTTAAATAGCTAACATATTGAAGGAAACAGGATAAATGGAACTTTCACTATTTAGCATATGATAATGTATTGAAGGAATTATGTGAGACATTTGGCATGTACGTGGATAAGACCAAACTCAAGAATAGATTGAAATTTGAAAACTTGAAATTACACTAACCTCATGTTTTACTTTTGTATTTCACATATCCCTTTCCGTCGATTGACTGTTAAAAATTTTAACGGAACTTGCTAACATCAGCAATTAGTTTACATTTAATTCCTATTTTACCCTTATTTATATTATTAATTTCCTATCTTACCCTTGATCAAATAATAAAAACTAAAATATAAAATAAATTAATAAAATTATTTTTGAATTTCCATTGTGGTCCTTCACCATCCTTCCCATCTCTGTAGCTCTTCCTATCACTGCCATCTCCCTCATGACTCACTTCCTAGTCTATCTCACTACACCTCCCAAAATCGCCAAAATTGCCAAAACAAACCTGAGTATGACTATGACCTGATCTCATAAAAGGAAAAAACCCTACCGAATCCCACCCTTACCCCAAACTTTCATTTCTAATCAATCTTGAAAAGTGAAAAAGTGAGAAGCTGCTAGATTCCGAACCAATCAAAGAAAAGGTTTTCAATGAAAAACTCAAACCCATTCAACCAATGAATAAAAATAAGCAGGCCAATGAAAATCTTCCCGCGAAGAACAATTGGGCTGCCAAAGAGGCATTAGCTGGCACAGTAATTGGGAAGCCCGTTTCGAGATTCAATGGTTTTGAGTTTGAGGGAGTAAAAAGATTGTCGATTGTGAATGGAAAATACATATACGAGGGCCGGTGCCAATGAAAGCACATTGTTTTTGGTCCGACTTGGAAGTGGGTCTATCGCCGTCGAAAATGCCACCCCTAGCAATGAAAAGGTACCCGATAAAAACAACCAGAGCTCGGTGTTGAATAGGTGGAGCTTCGACGAAAGTGTGGAAGAACTCCAATCCAAGCTCAAGAGGTGGCGAACAGAGCTGCCGCCCCTGCATGACCAACACGCATCGATATCAGCATCAGCACCTTCGTCGTCCTAACGCTGCCATTGCCACCACAACCCAGCACAATCTGCCATCTCTCTCTCTCCAAATTCTTTATCAAAAACCCCCTTTCCCTTCTCTCTCTATTCTCCCCTCTCGTCTTACTGTGATGAAATCCCCTACCCCCTTCTCTCTCTCTCTCTCTCTCTCTCTCTCTCTCTCTCTCAGACACACACACACATTGCACTTAGCCCTAACAACTAAGGCCATTTTGGTCTATTTTAAATAAATTACCTTAAAAAACACATTGAGATGATTAAGGAGAAAAATATAAAAAAACAAATTTCCGTTATCTGCGTTTGTTTGACCAGACTGACAAGGAAGGCCAGTGTAATTTCAGAAATGTAAGGGGTACTGTTAGTATTTTCAATTAACCTGAGGAGAGATAAATATAATTACCTTTTATTTAAAAATGGTACAAGTGGCTTTGGATAGAGCTCTACCAGTGGGATGTTTACTGCAGAGCCTAAAGTGTGGGATAAATTGATGAAGGTACGTATTCTAATTTAATTGAATTTAGTATTGGATCTTGTTATTTTAGTCATAGCTAATAAAATCTTCTTTTATGTTTTATAAAATGGTGAAACCATGGGTTGAAAAATGAAGAGCATACCAACTAGCAATTATGAGATGTTAGTTGACATCTATGGATAGGATAGAGCAACGGTGTTGATGCTGAAATTGCCAAAAGGGAAGCGACATGGATAGGCCAGCATGGCAACTAATAATTCAGTAGACACAATTCAAGAAATTGATGAAATAGTATACCACAATATGAGGTAACCTTGCAAAACTTTAATCGCGTGGATGAAGAGGGCAAGTTACACAAAGTGGAACATCATCCATAGTAAAGAAAAGAAAGGTCTCTAATAGTGGTGATAATGGTAATGATAACAAGATTGAAAGAATAAGACAAAATTCCAAAAATAGCTTTAGCCATAAGAGAGGGAAATATTTCTCTGGAGTCGCGAGGATGTATATTCAAGAGGATAAATTCACCAAGCATTAGAGGAAATTGGAATCGCACCACACTTACATAAGCATGCCTTTTTCATGTTAACAAGCCTAAGAGAATGATGGCTTTCATTGGTTGCCTAGTGGAGTATTGCAAGGAAACTTTGGAAAGCATAATGATAGATCCTCAAAAGTGTTTTAGCTATTTTTTATTTTTTTATTTTTTTATTTTTTGAAAGAAGTTATGTTTGAAAGCATTAGAATGTGTCATGGATATTATGTGTTTCCATTTTAAATTTGAACAACTTGTAGGGATGTGGTGTTATTTTTTTGTAATTAACTTTTTTGGAACTTTGAACATGTTTTATGGAGATGATTTTTGTGTTGGTTTATGAAGCCATGAATTACGTAGGAACTTTGATCAAATTGCCTTTTGACAAATTGTGTTTGTTTGTGAAGATTAAGAAAAATAATTTGATGCTTGAGGTGTAGACACTAGTGCTTTCAATTATAAAAGCTTATTTCATAATTTCATCCAGTTTCTTTTCTTTTCTCTTATGTAGTGCATCCAAACAAGATAGAAAAGAAATCACTTTCATTTCTCTCCTACCATCCAACAAAAAGAAGAGAAAAAAAAATCTTTTATTTTATTTTCTCTCGTAACTTAAGGTGAGAAAACAATAATCATTTCTTTTCTTTTCTTATTATCTTATTGATAACCAAACAAACTATAAAGGCTAAAGCTGTTTTATAGAAGGGTTGGGAAAACATGGGGACAAGTTTGTTCGATCAAACATAAAAACAGACAAAGAAAAGAACGTACTCTAAGCATAATACCCCGATTGCAAAGGCATCAGACCTAGGCTTAGAACTGCATCACACAATATCCAATAGGAGGTTCAAACAATTCCTAAAATTTCCAAAACATGCTCTCCATTGCATTAAAATCATTTATGTTAAAACGACTCTCCAGTTTAAGAGACTATATTTGTGTCAACACGGCATTGACACTGGCACCAAAACAAGAGCTGTGTAGGACACGGCAGCTTCTGTTGGGACACTACAATCACGTGATATTGTATTTTTTTGCTTATAAACTATGCAAGTATCCGAAAAAATTCATAGAGACTACCACCTTACATCATTATTCTTTTGAAAAAACTAAATATCAAGTTCTCTGACCATATTTTCTTAGCAAGAAAAAAAAATCATTTCACACATTGTTTGAAAATTATGCCATATATACTATACTTTTCAAACGCCACATACAAAATTTTAGACGCATATACATAGAAAAAAATTAAATATCAAGTTCTCTAACCTTATTTTCTTAGCGAGAAAAAAAATCATTTCACACATTGTTTGGAAATTATGCCATATATATTATATTTTCTAAACGCTACATACAAAATGTTAGATGTACATGCATATATAAATATCATTATAAATGCAATGAGATATAGATGTCGGATTCTTGTACCCGTATTTTTTAGCGAGTTCCCACATCCTATAATTAGGGAAACTTGTGAGCATAACCTCTATGGATGTGCCAAATCCGACATGCATACCCGAGTCCCGATATATAGAAAATCATCGCACAGCTTAATATAGACTTCTACAAACTCCTCATACCAAAAGGAATTTGACTTCTAGTACTTTTGACTTCTAAATCTTATCTAAACCCCAATACGACTATTGGATAGCTCGACATACATAGTTGGGATCATTTCCTAAATCTTAAGTTTTTGGGACAATTGGTGACTTAAGTTTTGACACCAGAGTTTTTGGTGCCAAAACTCTGATTCCAAGAAGCCATGGGCTCAAATTTTGTGATATGTATTTATTTATAATATTTGTTATTGTGCACTATATATATTGGTCCACTTATTCAATTCAGTTTGTTTACTTCTTCACGTGCGAGACAGGATCGTACATGAGGGGAGCGTTGGATAGCTTCATATACATTATTGGTCCATTTCCTAACAGTTTAAGCTTTTAGAACAATTGGTGACTTAACAACGACAAAAATAAAAATCAAATACATCGCTTAACCCATAGTACAGTGCATGCGCGACTCCTACAACACATGCCCCAAAAAATTAAAAAAAATTAACCTAAAAATTAAGTTAGCCTACTGACCCAAGCTTCAAGAATCCTAGAATAAACATAAATAAAAATTCTCTTAAGATGAAAAAATGATTTGGGAAATGTACCTGGTAGGTCAAACTTGAAAGTAAGTTCCAAACTTTGTTTCTTTAATTTTATTTTTTCTTCCTCTTCTAATGGATTATATCGGGAAGTTGACACTCCAGAGTTGAACTTTGGGGAGAAATGTGTTAATGATGCAAATATGAACCATAGAATGTATGGGAATTATTTAAACATAGAGGCAAACCAAACTCAAAAGCTTAAGTCGCTTGCGAAGAATCTAACTTATATCTTTCTAGGGAACTAATTATTTTAATTTTCTATTATTATTTTGTGTGTTTTCTTCAATACATAAGTCAGGTCAGCATTTGTGGCTGCGTTATCAGCCCAGATGCTTCCCTTGTATTGGATTTTTGCTTAGACCCAACTTGGGCACCTAGTTTACCTGGTCTTCAAGTTCTCTTGGCCACCAAATGACCCACCCCACCCCCCATATGTGTGTGTGTGTGTGTGTGTGTGTGTAATGTATGAGTTCATTGGGAGGACGCATTACAAGGTTTATAATCCCGGTATCGGCTGTCGTAATGGCTATGGTCGCGTGTAATAGGTATCAAGGATATTAGATAATTTGTAATTGGAATCAAAACTACACTCATAAATTTTTTTAAGCACTAACAAATGCCATAAAACTCATTGATAAGTATATTATAACCTTTAATGTAACAAATAGTCATTTAAAATCAATGTTATCACACGTAAAACATATTTTGTAAACTATATCGAATATTATATTACTTTTAATACAAAAATAAATTAATATGTTTTTATAGTATGAATCACTATTTAGGATATTAGAAATACCGCCAAAATGAAGTACCAAAATGAAGAACTCATGAAAATGGAGCAGATAAGAACTAATATTTGTAGCAACAAAAAACAGGAAAAAATATAGCGTTCAAGGACCTAATATGGAAAAAGATATGAAAAAAGTGGTTGACAAATTTTGTCTTCAAGTGAGTTCTTGCGGCGTAACAATGTCCATAATGGACATATTAGCCGATATGTTTCCATTGTATTGGTTGATATGCGTATGAATTTTCGTATCACCGATATTTTGTTACGTAACCCAATCAATAGCTTCAAAAACCATTATGTGTCGGCTGATACAATACGTCGCAGTCGATATTTAAATCCCTCCACTACGAACTCTTTTGCAATCAATTACTTGTGATCTGTTAGTGGATGAGACTAGGAGTGAGATTAACGCTAAGCTAGAAATGTGAAGGCATACTTTGAAATCAAAAAGGTTTCAAGTAAGTAAGAACAAAACTGAATATATGTAATAAAATTTTAGTAGTAATGGAAGTATAATTTTAGCAGAAATAGAGTACCAACTGATACCAAACAATGAAAACTGTATTAGTCACTATCACAGCCAATGTTGCCACACAATAACAGCACGCTAAAATTTCTCTTTCTCATCAGCAACCTCTGAATATCAGACAATAGAATCAGAAATCTCATGGTTCAGTACGTGGACCATTATAACATATAAAGGTACACAAGATCCCAATGGCCATTTTTTGTCACTGCTTTCTTAGTTTCTAAAACTTCAAAAACTTGCTTCTACACTACCTTCATAAATTTTATACCAAAGGCCCAAGATCAAAGTTATGCAGTCTAATACTTAGAGATTAAAATATAGTATGCTTTCCAAATCAAACCAACTTAAGACTTGTATCCCACAATCAGTTAGGGTCAACTACATGAGTTCTTTTACATACGCTGGTATACTAAGAGTTATATGTTCAATTATATTCAATAAAAGCATATTCTTTCTTATTACAATATTGCATATCAATTTAAATACACCCATCTACCTAGTGTTCCCATTAGCAATAATGTTATCACTTTCTTTTACCATTGCATTTACCAATCTACATTGTGCGTATCCAAACCACCTTAATCTATTTTCTCTCAATTTATCTTCAATTGATGATATTCCTATCATTTCACGAATTTTTTAATTCCTAATTTTATCTTTTTTACTATTACCACACATTCACCTCAGCATTCTCATTTTAGCAATAGTTATTTTATTTACGTGATATTTCTTAGCAACCTAACATCTTGTCCCATATAGCATGGCTAGCCTAATAACTATTCTATAAAATTCTGCATTTAATTTTACAAGAATACGTCGATCACACAGTACGCCACAAGCACTCCACTTGAGCCAACCAATTTTGATTATCGAAAAGATAAATCGTTTGCAATCTCTCCATCTTTGTTAATAATTGAACCTAGTTAATAAAAAAATCACTTTTAGGATCTCGAAATTTTAAATCATTACTTCTTCACTATTAGTACTTATATTAGTAAATTTATATTACATATATTCAAGTTTATTCTTACTTATTTAAATCCTTTTGACTCCCATATTTCTAATTTACTATTCTAATCAAAGGTAAAAGACAATATCCCTTAAGTACAAATCAATTCTTTTATTCAAACAGATTAGTAGATATGAATTTGATCATTTGCCTATGTAAATTCTATCCACAATCATCAAGAAAAATACATACATGAAACCAGGATTACAACTCACCTTATTGTATTCTTAAACTTTGATTGCCACAAACGTCAAATTATAAAATCAGTTTTGGGTATCCATTTACAACTTATGGTCAATTCATTTTGTAGCTAAAAGAGGAACAATAATTTTGTAGCTAAAAGAGGAACAATGACCGTCAACATTTCATTGGCTCCATTTCACCCATAGGTTTGATTGTTGTCACTTTCTTTTGATCTTTCCTTCTTGAGCGGATGCTTCTCCTTCCCCGAGGCTATCGCCATAATTGGATCCACCAATTTGTATTCACTTTGAAAAATATTGTTATATTATAATCAGTCCTAAATAATTGGAATTGAGAGTCAACAGGCCTTGATTATTCTCTTAGAAAAGCTTATATATTGTTTGTAAATCATATAATTAACGTTTCCTTTCATATCCCTTTTCAATATACTACTTTAATATGTATCTAAAGTTTTAAAGCATTTGTATCCCTGAAGGGATAAATTAATTCCACCAAAGAATATTAACTCCATAAACACTCTAATTTGGTCTAACACAGGGTTTAAATCATGGTATCGCCCAACCTAACAATCGCAATCTCGTGTAACAGGTACTAGAAGTATCGACCAACATGTAACAGAAATAGAAAACCGAACTTGTAAATTTTTTTCAAGCTCTATATGATGCCATAGCAATCATTGACAAACACACTCTAACTCTTTTTATAGCCAAAGAAAATGTTTGTAGTGATTTTTGTTCAACATTTTGACGCTATATGTTGAGACTAATATTACTTTCAAGTCAAAAACAATTTGTGACATTTTGTATGCAAGAGAATATCAAGTGTAAGGAAATTTTATGTTGCTTTCAAGTCAGAAACAAGTTGAAATATTTAGAATGGTGAGAGAATATTACTATTTAGCATGAATAAATTACTCAAAAATATAGCCAATAAAATTTAATAATCATTGATTCAATGACACAAATACCAAAACAATCGACATCATAAATCAACAAAAATGAGAAAAATATCATGTGAGGGTTAGGAATGGAAGAAAATGCCAAAAAAAGTATTTCATAGAGTTCTTGTTTTTATGTGTTCTTGTCGTCTAACAATACCCATAGCGGGCGTACAAGCCGCTTCGATACTCATACATAATACACACCTTCCATCCGTGAATTTGCATATTTAACCGAGTTAGTAACTCGAAAAAACTTTACATCTCGACCGATATGCAACGTAACGGTTATATTTAGAAACCGAGTCTACCATTACATACTTATGAATACGACAAAACATTCCATGTAAGAGTGCTCATGAATCTCTTGGTATTCGCAAGATATATAGTTTATTTCCTCTGATGTTTAATATGTAGGGCATTCAATAAACTATAGAGACCTATGAAGCACAATTATGAACGTTGACATGGAAACAGATAAGAACACAAGAATTAATATATTCTTTTATTAGGCATATTAGGTACAACATCCGGGAAGAACTAGAAATAATGAAAAACTAACAATAAATTAACAATAAAAAAACACTTAAAGCCTCAATTTGCAAAAACAATAAAATGTCTGGTACAGCGTCTAAGAAAACAATAATAATAATAAATTGGACACATGTCCAACACGGCAACACGTCAAACAACGTGCTTGACGCATATCTGTGTCCGACATGTGTCATACACTATTACTACCTTACGACACCTAAAATGGAGTGTTTGTGATTCATAGACTGAGAATACCCTCACATAAGAGCCAATAATTCACCAGTTAAATCACCCAAAATCAACCATTATATTAAAAACTTAGAAGAAACCAATAAGAATGAAATGAAACAAAACGAAACCAAACCAAAGGTTTTAAAATACTTCAAAGGAATAAATAAGAATAACATGAATTAAAGTAATTTTTTTTTCTTGGATTTTTTGTCTACTAGAAATTTGTTATTTCACAAGGAAAATGGAGGACTCTAGCACAGTAATAAGCTTTTTCATTACGACCTAGGCATAACGGATTCAAAACATTGAAACACGTAAAAGAATGGGATGTGTCCGTGATTATTTCCTCGCTTGTCGGCGCTCCTTGTCTAGGAGTGCAATTCGAAGATTCTTATTGGTTGACAACACGTAAAAGAATCTAGAGCGCAAAGGTTTTGGAAGTTTTTTCCGAAGGTAAAAGGTTTTGTCAACAATATGAAGCTAGTGATAGTGTTAGTATAGATGGTGGTGTAAATATTATAAATAAAAAGATAAAAGGATCATGAACAAAAACAAGAAATTGACTACTAAGCGCGTGACAATTTTGGACAAAAACACTGAACAAGTGCGTGTTTGGAAGCCAGTTTTAGACATCCAAAACACGCTCTTCCGAGAATGCAATTGTCAAAAGAAGAATTCTTGGAGTAACACATTATCAGGATTCCTACACCCAAAACATGGGATCTCCATTGTTTGCAAAGCAATTGTGGTACATCATAACTGGAGGCCACAACCCAAATTATATAAGATGGACCAAACCACATTGTATTTGGATTTTCAGTCCATTCTGCACGGTCCAAAGCAGCTGGGCTCGAGCACCCCTTCAAGCGTAGGCCTATTTTCAGCATCAACCCATTTTCGGCTCCGCATCAGATCTTTGCCTACCCAGGAGACTTGTGCACAAGAGGCAACCCAGTTTTAGTTGTTTCCATGGAACTTAGATGAAAAACTTCCGTTGGCTCACCGAATTATGTTATTAAATTGTCAATATATTTTGTTGTCATTTGAAAGATAGAAAATGTTGGCAAAACTAATTACAATCTCCATAATAGGAAAAAATAGAAAATAAGAAAATAAGTTCAAATCCGTAGAACACAGGATTCACACAACTCCATATGCATGAACTGAGAGGTTAATAGTAAACACATTAAGCCACAATTGCCAGATTCTCATTCCCTATTCCCAAACGTAGAAATTACTTGAAAGCAATAAGTTATGCATATGATAACAAGAGATTTAGTAAAACCCTAAAACTATTCTTCAAATTGAAGATATATATTTCTATATACAGGAAATAGAGATGCTAGGATAGAATGATGGCACATAATTTGAAACAACAATTAGATCATCAACACATCAAAACACACACAAATATATTGCATTCAACCTGTATTATACATGTATGTCTATAACATAATCATTACATGTAAAAGGAAAGAGAGAGGCCTGGGGAAGGAGAAGCATGATCGAGCAATGAAATCGTCGTCCCCAATCAGAACTGTTTCCGCAACTCAAACGCAGCTCATGGATTCTAATATAAGAGAGGGGCTACCCCTAGTTCAGTTCACCATTGCACCATACTAGCTCTAGCCGGTTTTTCTGTTTTTTATTTTACCTTGATTAGGCTAATTTTTGTAAGTTTTGGGATTTTTTTCATTTTTTGATAAAAAAATTATTTTTTCGAATCGTCCCAATTAGATGAACAGGAAAATTAAAAATATTTGATCAAAATATAACTTTTTTTCTAAAAATAAAAATAAACAACCTTAACTCTAGCTTATTAACTATTTTGGCTTATTTGTGTTTTCTGAATTTTATCATTTTTTGACTAAAAAAATAACTTTTTCAGTTCTTCTCAATAAATAAGGTTTGAAAAGTATAAAAATATAACCAAATCATAAAAATAACAAGTCTATCCTTATTCAGTTGTGGAGTCTTAACAACACATGAAGAGTTTCTAAATGCTATTATAAAAATATATTATAGACACCCATTTTAACCGGCTATAATGCACAGAATCGTCGGTTAATCTTGCTCGATGATGAGATATAGTTCAAAGACAAGTACGATCTCCGATGAGAAAGAATCGATAGGCGAGTCGCATGAAAGTCCTATTTCCCTTAGCACCTTCTCTGTTATAAACTTTTTTCGTTGACTTCGTTTCGGTACTCATTTTTACACATTCCGACCTTTGTTTTGAGTCATTCAAACATTAAAGTTCGTTGTTGCCACTTAAAAGTCCTTGTTTCCAAACCTAGGTAAACTCGTTTTATTTTCGAAATACCCAAAAATGCCCCAAGAAAAAAGCTACAAAAAATCAGCTCTAGGAGCCTACATGGCTGGACCAGCCATTGGGGCATGACCAAATAACCTTCCATCTCAGTCGTTACCACCCGTCTTTATCCTTTCCTCATGTTTCTCGAGTTGGATAAGGCTTTTGGCTTGTCCCACATTGGTTTTTAACCACAAGGATAAGGTTTTTGGCTTGTCCCACATTGGTTTTTAACCACAAACCTCGGTTTTTCAAAGTCGATATAAAAGACCGTTATCTAAGCTTTTCAAATCATTCAAAATCGGTTCGATAAGCTTTTCATATCGTACAAAATCAGTTCGTTTCAAATCTTAAGTTAGAGGGTGCACTCATATCCTTGAAGAACTTAAAAGCAATTCTCGAGAGTGAGACTTCGAGTTTTTTTCGAGTTTGCATAGTTCGCGCTTAAAACTTTAAGTCGTCGTTAGGGCGCTCGAGTGTCGAGGAGTTTGAAGGGAAGTAGTCACTTGAATTCGTGTTCGAGTTCGTGATCTTGAGGCCATGCCAATGGGCTAATTGGCGGTCTACGGGTCAAGGTAAATTTATTTATTTATTTTCTTTTACTTGTTTTTATTTATTTTTAATATTTTGGACATGTTTTAGATTAGTATTTAATTATTTTATAAATTCTTCTGTTTTTGACACATGACCCGTGGACTTAAGATTCTGGACCATGAAAATCTGGTTTTATACAAAAATTTTATTTTTTTCTTTTTAAATGATGTTTACATGCTAGATTAGGAAAATTTATTCTTATTATACCAAACGAAAAATGCACCCAAGCACTATTATTGTTAAACCCTAGGAATAAACTTGATTTGATTCTAGTTTACTTTGCATGGATATAAATGAGGATTGGAACCTAGAGACTACAGTCGGTGATCTCGAATAGTACTGGGGAAAAACGATTGTAAATCTCTAGAATCCGTTTCATAAGCTAGTATGTTGTTTTCTCTTTTCACATACTTGGAATAACAGTATGACCATGGTCCCTTTTATTTTCTACTTAAATGCTTCTTTTCGAAAGCGTGACCCGACCTAGTCAGTTTACTTTGCATTCATGCATTAATTAATTATATATTCATGAGCCATTGGTGACGAGTAGAGGAGCAGAGTAGTTGCGTAACATCTTTTTACTCAATATCTTAGCCTCCGAACGCATTTATGGTCATAAAGAACTAAGCCTAAGCCAAAGAGTCAATTCATAGGTTTTTGAACCTCAAAATCAAGTAGCAACTCTAGTGTTGTTTTACACTTTCATTTTGTAATTTAACGACCGTATCTCAGAATTGATGGAGATTGTTTTAATTACAAAATGACTATGTAGATGCAAGGAACTCATTCCAATGGCTCAGCATCCGAACATTGACGACATGAGGGAGATGATGGAAAATGTTCAAAACATTATGGCCGATGTGCAAGTGAAAGTTTTTCAAGTAGCTGGTCATGTTCCCGAGAATCCAAATACTTATGACCCTCTTAAGTCATAATAATAATATAACCCACGATCTCATTGAGACGATTCGAAAAAATAATTTTTTTATCAAAAAATCTAAAAAAATCCCAAAACTTACAAAAATTAGCCCAATCAAGGTAAAATAGAAGACAAAAAAACCAACTAGAGCTAGTATGGTGCAATGGTGAACCGGACTAGCGATAGCCCCTCCTATATTAGAATCCATGGGCTTCTTTTGAGTAGGGAAAACAGTTCTGATTGGGGAAGACGATTTATTTGCTCAACCATGCTTCTCCTTCCCCAGGTCTCTCTTTCCTTTTACATGGAATGATTATGTTATAGACATACATGTATAATACAAGTTGAATGCAATATATTTGTATGTGTTTTGATGTGTTGATGATCTAATTGTTGTTTCAAATTCTGTGTCATCGTTCTATCCTAGCATCTCTATTTCCCGTATATAGAAATATATATCTTCAATTTGAAAAATAATTTTAAGGTTTTACTAAATCTCTGGTTATCATACGCATAATTTATTACTTTCATGTAATTTCAAGATTTGGGAATAGTGAACGAGAAACTGGCAATTGTGGCTTAATGTGTTTACTATTAACCTCTCAGTACATGCATATGGAGTCGTGTGAATCATGTTCTACGGATTTGAACTTATTTTCTTCTTTTCTATTTTTCCTATTATGAAGATTGTAATTAATTTTGCCAAATTTTTCAAATGACACAACAAAGTATATTAACAATTTAGTAACATAATTCGGTGAGCCAACGGAAGTTTTCATCTAAGTTCCATGGAAACAACTTAAACTAGGCTACCTCTTGTGCACAAGTCTCCCGGGCAGGCAAAGATTTGATGCGGAGCCGGAAATGGGTCGATGCTGAAAATAAGACTACGCTTGAAGGGGTGCTCAAGCCCAGCTGCTTTAGAGCTTGCAAAATGATTGAAAATCCAAATACAATGTGGTTTGATCCGTCTTATATAATTTGGGTTGTGGCCTCCAGTTATGATGTACCACAATTGCTTTGCAAACAACGGAGATCCCATGATTTGGGTGTAAGAATCCTGGTAATGTGTTACCCCAAGAATTCTTCTTTTGACAATTGCATTCTCGGAAGAACGTGTTTTGAATGTCTAAAACTAGCTCCCAAACACGCACTTTTTCAATGTTTTTGTCCAAAATTTCACGCACTTATTAGTTCATTTCTTGTTTTTGTTCATGATCCTTTTATCTTTTTATTTATAATATTTACACCACCATCTTTACTAACACTACCACTAGCTTAATATTGTTGACAAAACCTTTTACCTTCGAACAAAACTTCCATAACCGTTACGTATCATACCGGTCGAGATGTAAAGTTTTTTCAAGTTACTAACTTGGTTAAATATGCAAATTCACGGATGGTAAGTGTGTATTATGCATGGCCATGTTTGTTTTGACGGACTAATAGTCCGCCCGGACTATTAGTCCGGAGTATAGTCCAATACCGCGTTTATTAAGCCTCCGGACTAATAGTCCGAACGGACTATTAGCCCGCCAAATGGAGGATAACTAGTGAGGGGGGGAGGTGTGGGATTAGGAAGGATTGGATTAAGGAGTGAATTTAAAATTTTTTAAAAATAATAAGAAATACTAAAATATTAAAATAAATAACATAAAATTTAACAATAACATAAAATTTAACTCATTAATTTATTTAAATTATTTTTAAAATAAATTAACTTAATACAATGGTAAATCATTATCTAGTCCGTTATTTAATCCCACTCAATTCAAACACAAAAAATTAATTCCACCACATTACTAATCCTACCTCATTACCAATCCCACCTCACTACTAATCCAATCTAATCCAGTTCGGATTATCAAACGAGCCCTATGAGTATCGAAGCGACTTGTACGCCCACTATGGGCATTGTTAGACGACAAGAACTCATAAAAACAAGAATTCTATGAAATACTTCTTTTGGCATTTTCTTCCATTCCCAACCCTCTCACATTAAATTTTTTTCTCATTTTTGTTAATTTATGATGTCGATTGTTATGGTATTTGTATCATTGAACCAATGAATATTAAATTTTATTGGTTATATTATTATGAGTAATTTATTCTTGCTAAATAGTGATATTCTCTCACCATTCTAAATATATCAACTTGTTTCTAACTTGAAAGCAACATAAAATTTCCTTACACTTGATATTCTCTTACATACAAAATGTATCAAATTGTTTCTAACTTGAAAGTAACATAAGTCTCAACATATGGCGTCAAAATGTTGAACAAAAATCACTACAAACATTTTCTTTGGTTATAAAAAAAGGTTAGAACGTGTTTGTCAATGAGTGCTATGGCATTATCTAGCGCTTGAAAAAAATTTACAAGCTCGGTTTTCTATTTTCATTACATATTGGTCAATACTTTTGGTACCTATTACACGAGATTGCGATTGTTAGGTTGGTCAATACCACGATATAAACCCCGTGTTAGACCAAATTAGAATGTTATGGAGTTAAAATATTCTTTGGTGGAATTAATTTATCCCTTCAGGGATACCGATGCTTTAAAACTCTAGATACATATTAAAGTAGTATATTGAAAAGGGATATGAAAGGAAACGTCAATTATATGATTTACAAACAATATATAAGCTTTTCTAAGAGAATAGTCAAGGCTGATTGTACTCTGACAATTCCAATTATTTAGGACCAATTATAATAAAACAATATTTTTCGAAGTGAATACAAATTGGTGGGTCTAATTATGGGGACAGCCATGGGGAAGGAGAAGCATCCACTCAAGAAGAAAAGATCAAAAGAAAGTGACAACAATCAAACCTATGGGTGAAATGGAGCCAATGAAATGTTAACGGTCATTGTTCCTCTTTTAGCTACAAAATCAATTGACCATAAGTTGTAAATGGATACCCAACACTGATTTTATAATTTGACGTTTGTGGCAATCAAAGTTTAAGAATACAATAAGATGAGTTGTACTCCTAATTTCATGTATGTATTTTTTTTTTTTTTTATGATTGTGGATAGAATTTACATAGGCAAATGATCAAATTCATACCTACTAATCTGTTTGAATAAAAGAATTGATTTGTACTTGAGGGATATTGTCTTTTACCTTTGATTAGAATCGTAAATTAGAAATATGGGAGTCAAAAGGATTTAAATAAGTAAGAATAAACTTGAATATATGGAATATAAATTTACTAATATAAGTACTAATAGTGAAGAAGTAAAGATTTAAAACTTCGAGATCCTAAAAGTGATTTTTTTATTATCTAGATTCAATTATTAACAAAGACGGATAAATTGCAAACGATTTATCTTTGATAATCAAAATTGGTTGCCTCACGTGAAGTGCTTCTGGCGTACTGTGCGATCAACGTATACTTGCAAAATTAAATGCAAAATTTCATGGAATAGTCATTAGACTAGCCATGTTATATGTAACAAAATGTTATGCTACAAAGAAATATAACGTACATAAAATAACTATTACTAAAATGAAAATGTTAAGGTGAATGTATGGTAATAGTAGAAAAGATAAAATTAAGAATTAAAGCATTCGTTAAATGATAAGAATCTCACCAATTGAAGATATATTAAGAGAAAATAGATTAAGGTGATTTGGATACGCACAACGTAGATTGGTAAATACAATGGTAAAAGAAAGTGATAACATTATTGCTAATGGGAACACTAGGTAGAGGAGTATACTTAAATTGATATGCAATATTGCAATAAGAAAGGATATGAATTTATTGAATATAATTGAACATATAACTCTTAGTATACCAGCGTATGTAAAAGAACTCATGTAGCTGACCCTAACTAATCGTGGGATACAAGTCTTAAGTTGGTTTGATTTGAAAAGCATACTAGATTTTAATCTCTAAGTATTAGATTGCATAACTTTGATCTTGGACCTTTAGTATAAAATTTATGAAGGTAGTGTGGAAGCAAGTTTTTGAAGTTTTAGAAACTAAGCAGTGACAAAAAATGGCCATTGGGATCTTGTGTACCTCTATATGTTATAATGGTCCACATACTGAACCATGAGATTTCAGATTCTATTGTCTGCTGTTAAGAAGTTTCCGATGAGAAAGAGAAATTTTTGCAGGCTGTTATTGTGTGGCAGCATTGGCTGTGATAGCGACTAATACAGTTATGATTGTTTGCTATCAGTTGGTACTCTACTTCATAGTTGGGCCTGATATACTTTGAATTAATTGGTCTCGTTATCGATCGATGCTGTTTGTCTGATAGGCTGCTATATATCATCTGATGCATATGCTATTGGCTGATGGACTGTGTAGGAGATTTTGATGCATAGACTTCCAGAAACTATTCAGTTGGATGATATCTTATAGAGATAGGATGATCTATTAAACAATTTGGTATGCGATGAACCTGAGGCAGCATACAATTACTAAAAGTCATTATTGATTCACTAAGAAATGGCTGTTCCACATGGTAGGGAACATGCACCATAAATTTTGTTTTCATGATCATGAGGGAACATGAGGTGGTGAAAAATGGATGCGCAACCACAAGAATTTCAGTTCATGTGTTTGGTATGGGCGTATGATTGAAACCATGGCTTTCTAGACACATTGCAGCAAGATGGAACACAAAATAGTGGGTTCCAATGATAGCTAGTGTTGAAAAATAAGAACGGCTGATTTGAACAGTAATTAATTAAATAGATGAAACTATAGGCTTCCTTGTACCAACAGTTTCTTCTTTTTTGGTGGTACAGACAGCAAACGCATCATATTTGGGACTTCATGCTTGCACCTTGGAGGCAGAAAGAAAACATCCAAGCTAACAGCTGGTGGTTACTGTTTTGTAACTTATGAGATCTCTTCTTCTCCCTTTTGGTTATGTGGAGACGAATTCTTACATCATAATTGAGATGTTATACTCTCACCTCGGGGCTAGCAAGAAGGCACTCAAGTTGGTGGTAGTTGCTTGATTAAAACTATGAGACTTATTTTTCTTCAAGACCCGAAGCTAATAGATGGTGGAACCTGCCTTAAAACATAAGAGGGGGCTGACATGTACAATTACAAAGTTGCTCATTTGCTCATTATTGGATGGATAATATTCCGTCATGTTGCATTAGGATGACTTCAAAGCAACACAAGTTAATAACACGTTGTAGTAGTATGAGTACACAATATGTTGGGCATTTGCCAAACCAAGCTAAATAAGCCTTCTGTCCCAATCAATTGGGGTCGGTTAATAAAGGATAATACCATCTTGTGCTAGAATAGTTTAAAGGGTATACGTGCACATCCAACTTTTGGATATATATCACCATATCCTAGAATTTAGGGTTTGGGGAGTTTTGATAGTTAAACACAGCCACAACACGCTTAATACTCGCGCCCAAGTTCATTTAATATCGATGGAGAGCTTGTCATCAAAGAAAGGGCAAAATCAAAATGCAAGTTGGGCCAATTTTGGACCCCATGTAATTAGTGTTACAAATATGCCTGTGTGGATATTTATTAAATTAGTGTATTTGGATATTTATATCTATACATTATCAATATTGTATTTTAGAAGGGTGTTGATGTAACATCTGTCCTATGTGGCAATTCGAAATATTAGATTTTTCTAATTTAATGGTTGAAAAGAAGACTAGAAGTGAGAGGATAAAGAAAAAGTGAGAATAAAAATAGTAGAGTTTGGTTGCTCTTTTGAGTTTTAGAGTGAGTGAACCCAAGATTCCTAAACTCTTCTCCCCTTTTTTTATTGTTTGTTTTTCATCTTTTCTTCTCTTCCATTGCATTTTGTTAACCTACGAGCACGCGGTAAACAACTCTTTCCAACCCTTTAAATCCTGCTTTGACAAAGCCAGTGTTTTATGTTTCCAAAGACTTAAACATGATATAACCTATGTTACATGGACTTTGGTATGAGTTTCATATGCGGGCATCTATCTAAGTGTTGGATTCATCTTATACCCGTGTGATACTTGGGACACAGCACCATATTTATAGTTTCTAATATATTTCTTTTATTTTTAGGATAAATGTCACTTACAAGATTTCATAGAGTATTTCATGCATAATATGAATGTTTATGCATATTTTTATACTAAACTTAATTTACTAAATATGTTTTCTAAGTGAATGTCCAACTAAAAATGTGAACATCTAACTAAAAGTGTCGGACATATATTTCATACTTTTATTCAAGTGTTAAGTATACAACACAGGTACTTTATACATTTAGACGAGTTCGTGTAACCGGGGTTCTAAATTGCAATATCGAAAGACCTACCGGTGATACAGTCGTGTATTGGCCAATATTGGAAAGTATCGGCAGATAATTGGTATTGGTATCGGATACCTAAAATCCAAATGCGTATTGATCAATACGATATGGAACAACAACATTTAAAACCAATGCATGTAACTTAGATAGCCTACTTCAACTTATTGGGACAAAGACTTAATTTGATTTGGTTTGACATGTGACATAGATGATAACTACACTAAAACCTCAACTCTTGGTAGGGTGCAACCAGAAAGCCCTGGGTTACTGGGTATGATTCCTAGATTCCTATATTATTCTTCTCTTTTTCTTTCATTCTCATCTTCTCTTCATCCACTTTGTTAACCTGCGGACAGACGGTAAACAACTCTTTTCAACCCGTTAAATCTTGCGTTTATAAATGATAAGGCTAATGTTCTAATTTCCCAAAGACGTAAATCATGATTACCAATACTGCAAAATAGCCTAATTACCATTACAATATTATGCCCGCATTCCAAAACAGCCTACTTTTGTTTTGAAAACTCTATTTATCAACCCTACATCAACCAGATCCATAATCCATTTACCTCCTTTAGATCCTTTAATTTAACACCTAGAACTTCAATTGATTGTTATTCTCAATTTTCTTTTACATCATTTCTGAATGAGCCAATTTTACTTCAATTTTTGTATGATTCTAATTGCTGTCACCTATTAAATGAACCAACGTCCTTAAGCCTACAACCATATTTCCTCCTCGAAATCCTACCAACATACACTCCATAACCATAGCCTACCTTAAAACCGTTGAGCCAGAATACTTTGAATTTCCTAGTGTCCGTACATCACTTGTGTACTCTTTTGGTGAGTTATTGACTAGTCCAACCGTAAGATGTGCAACTATATATAAAGCAGTTCCTGGAATTCTTGTTTTAATCTTTGCAGTAGGCACGATAATTGTCTGCACTTCTTCCTATTAAAGTTCTGAAGTGCATGGCTCTTTTTAACTTGTGATGTAGGTCTTATTGCTACTTTTCTGGCTGGATTATGGCATCACCTTCTTATGACAAAGCGATAATAGATACTTTTTTCCTTGCTATTTATAGCTTTATTTATTTTGTCATATTTTCTCTAGTTCCCTCCATACAAGAATTTTCCTTTTGCCTGCGTCTTTCTTTGCTCTTCTTCCCAGGTATCTATTTATTATATAAATCTTATGAGAGTAGCATGTGCATTACGGACCTGTTGTCAACAAGTTATGTCTTCTATTGTTTTCCAGTTAGGTGCAAATTACATATATTTTTGACTCTCTTTATATCTCTCTCTGTATCACTTTTGCCATTTTATAACTTGTGCCTAAGGTGAATATGGTAGTCTTGATTGCGGATCCAAACAGAATGTGATAGTACCTTGTATAACCGGGTATATGTTTCGTTGGTGTCTTAGTTTCATTTTTTTTAAATACTAATATGATGCTTGTCAAATGATTTTATAATTTACTGAATTCTAGTCTTGAAGAACATTTTGGCAATTTGTTTCTTGTTTTTTCGGACTTTGGTACAAGTCCATGGATTGCAGCAGTTTGGTCAATTTTTGTTAATGTGCCTTCATGAGTTGTCTATATTAGGTCTATATTGCTCTTACGTCACATCGTCCATATTTCCCATTTATAACTCTTAGTCCCACATAGGAATGGAAACAAAAGCAATCTATTAATGTGTTTTGCTATAAATATTTTTACTTGCAAGTTAATAGAGTTGTTCTTCGAAAATTTAAGGCTGTATCGGTGTGGTGTGGCTTATACCTTGTGAGGGGGTGACAGTCAAATTGTTTAAGATACTCCTAGATCCTGATATTTTCTTATCCTCCTTTGCAATCTACTTTTACAATCCGCTGTGATGAAGTCCTATTAGTTTTCTTACAACGAACATCTGGTTATTTATTTTTTAAAAATTTTAAACTCTAATCCAATAAATTTAACGTCTCTTCTAGCGCATGGCCTTCTAATATAACCTTGAAACTAATTGACTGTTATTGAGACTTCTCAGCAATCTTCACCCTGAACACTAAATGATTTGTTAGTTTTGAACCAGTCAATTTTAACCGTTTAGGATTTTTTAATTTTCAGCACTAAAGTTTGGATAGGATGGTCAATATGTTTAGGATTCAGGTTATGTTTATAAGGCTAAATGGTGAGTTTGTAAGAGGTTAGAGGACAATCCAGCAAGCACCACTGTGGTTGCAGAGAAAGCAGTAAGGAAACTGAGAGAAAGAAAGAGGGTAGAAGAAGAAAAGGAGGGAAAAATCCTAGCTGCTTACACCTCGCTTCTTAGGAAATCACCCTGAACAAAAGATGCATCACATACCACAAGTAATCAAACCAAACCAAACCTGTGTCTCAAGCAACTAGGGTCGGCTACATAAATCCTTTTACAAATCCTTTTACGCCATTCTACTATGTTAAGAGCCATATCTTTAGGTAGTTTTAATAGATTCACATCTTTTTTTTAATACGGCATTCTATGTCAATTTAAATCTATCCCTTCCCCTAGTGAAAATTTTCATTAGTCATGATCCTATTGCTTTTTCTTATTAGTGCATCAATTGGTCTACGTTGTATGTATCCAAACCACCTTAATCTATTTTCTTTCAAGTTCTCAATTGGTGTAACCCCCTACCATTCCACGTATATTTTCGTTTCTAATTTTATCTTTTTTAATCTTACCACACATCCACCTTAATATTCTTATTTCTGCAACACTTATTTTATTTATGTAATCTTTCTTAGCAGCCCAGCATTCTATTCCATATAAAATCGTTAGGGCTAATAGTTGCCCTATAAAGTTTTTCTTTTAATTTTGTAAGTATCCGTCAATCACATAAAACTTTGGAAGCACTCCACTTGAGCCAACTAACTTTGATTTTATGGGTGTCAATCCAAGTCCATTTGACAAATTTGGACCAAGCACAACTTATATATTCTAATGATCTTTTTTTGACATTTGAATAAATATAAGTTCATGTATATGGGTTTAACCCAAACTGCTTTTAAGTTCTTAACTTTCCTTAGCAAGAATGCATGCATACATGCAACACTTAAAGATGCTAGGTGTCTTTACTGGAATTGACCAGACTCAATGCATTCAAATTTTTAGTTACTTCAAGTAGTCAACTTTCCTGTGCTAGAGAATGCATATTACGCCCACGAAATTTGGAACCAACAAATTATAATATTGTAAATGGGTTATTGCACAAAACAAAGGCAAAAAGCACCATTTTGGACATGACCCCCCCAAATAATTACAGGAATGAATAACCCTTTTACGAATAATTAGACATCTAATGAAACATAAAGTGCATTTCTACTTTCTTAATCGTTCATATATCCAAATTAATTATGTATAAGCACATTGGTAGGAAGCACCTTCAGTACCACAATTGGCAGAAGAAGTCATTTCCTAACTTTTTGCAGGAAGCTGCTTCCCAGAAAGTTGGCTGACTAGCCATGCTTCACTTTATATAACATAATACTCCCACTGGGAGTGTACTAATGTCTGGGAAGGAGGAATGCTGCTGGAGAAATTGAGATGATATAAATATTCATAGACTTTGTTCTTCATAATGCATGATAAACCTCTCTCATACATGCACATATAGTTCATCAATAATCACACATATTGGAGTCGCTAAATTTTATTACTGATGCCATTTGTACCTGACCAACTAAAGCTTAAAAATCACTGTCAATATGTTGTAATGACTGGAAGAAGTTAAAGTATTTAGATACATGGGGACTGTCAACAATTTTTTTATGTGAACCCACTAAAACCCATATTCAGATATTGTCATCCCAATAACAAGCAGCCAAAAGAGCAATCATCAAAATAAAAATGTAACAAGATTTGACTACAAGGAAATATCAACAAGAATCCTAACTACATCCTACAGGTTGGGCATGCTTTAACCATAAGTTGCTATAGCATGAAAACTCTGCTGGTGCAGACCTATCCGAATCACTGATAACCTAAGAGGTGAAAATAAATCTGATGACATGCAGGATATTTACAACTGGCTTAAATTCCTATTTACAATTGCAGATACCCATTTGATTGCCCCAGATTAAATGCAGCATGCACCAAGTTACACATGTTTTACAAAGCACACAAACAGGGAATTATAACAAATACAAAAAGAAAAAATAATAATTGGTGAACAAGCTAAAATCCTTATCCACGAACAAATCACCGCACCTTGAGAAGCTTCAGTTCTTTTTTCAACTTCGGTGTGATGCTTGGAGCAGGCATGTCAAACCTATTCACATATAAACAACCAGTCCACATGAAAAGAATGCAAAATTATACGCATAACTATGTATTAAGACTACAAGAGTTAGAAGGAAAAAGGATTCTTTTCCTGTCATCCAGATCTGCACTTACCAATTCTTCCCGGCAGTATCTTCGACTTGCTTCCTCAGTAACTTGTTCAACTTTTTGGGGTTGTTAGGTGGAACAAACAGTTTAAAAGAGATAGAAGACGTTAAGAGAGATGGAGAGAGAACCCGTGAGAGAGGCTAGAACAGAGGGATCTACGAGAGAGGAGATCCGCGGAGACCGATCTACAAGAGGGATCTACGGCGCCATCTGTATCATTTTCACAGAGAGATTGTGGAAAACCTTGGTGGTAGCGTAGGTAAACGGTGGCGGCGTCGATGGCGGTGGAGGCGGACAGCGTCGGCGGCAGAGGATGGCGCCGTGGACGGCTGTAGGCAAGCGTCCTCGCAACTGGCGAGAGAGAGATCGGATCGGGAGAGAGATCGGGAGAGGGAAGAGAGAGATATAGGGATTGGTATTGATTACCCTTTTCGTTGAACAAGTTGGAAAACAAAACTGCGTAGTTTTGTATAAAACGACAATAGTTGTTTAATTAAAAGTATTTGCAATTGGTATTTTAATTTTTTGAATATTTTTATTTATTTATTTAGAATTCGTCTTTATAAAATAAATAATATAAATAATAAAATATAAAAATCTATCAAATACAAAATAAATAAATATAAATTTATTTTAGGTAATTTTTTATTTTTTTATCTTTCTATAAAATTTCTTATTTTTTAAAAAAAAATCTCAATAAGAGAAATTAAAAAAATAAGATTTTAAATTTTTATTTATCTATATTTGATTTGTTTCAATGAAATAACTTAAAAACTATCTTTTTATTGAAAAAATAAAAAAATCTACTAAATACAAAATAAAAAAACATAAATTTAGTTTATAAATTTAATGAGTAATTTTAGCTTAAGCCCTATTATCAGTTGATAAATTAAATTTAGTCCCATAGTTAAGATTTTGATAAATTAAATTTAGTCCCATAGTTAAGATTTTGCAAGAATTAGTCCCATAAGTAACTACGTAGACGAAAATACCCTTCACTAAGAACCAACGGGATCGAGATTCTCGCAATGGAGGAGACGCACAACGATATTTCCAAAAATTCCAAAATCTACACAAGAATCATGGAGATTTTCACGGATAGCATCGAATGTGGAGATTAGTTTCTCTAATCTCTTGTGTTAAACCCCAATGTTATTCGGATGCTTCTCTTGGACAACTCCATAGAAGTCGGCGATGCAAACTCGAAATTGCAAAAATCAATTCGTCAAGCTTTGGAATCATTTTGAACATCATTATAGGCTTCGAAGTATATCGTTTCAGATCCACAAATGAGTTTTTCTTGTAAATATTTGGTGATTTCATCAGTTAGATGATTGTGGATTGTGAACTAATGGTTCTAGGGCAAAAAATTCATATACTTTGCTTTTAATAAATCGATCTTGGTTGTCCTTTAATGGCCCGAGTTGTTCTATAAGAAAAATGTTAGAGTTGTATACTGAGAATCATGTTTTTAGTATTTTATTTTATTTTAATAAAATTAATTTTTTATTTTGTAAAAATCTTAATGAGCAAGGTATGCAATATCATTTTTTAATGTTATACATGGATGTTCTTTATTCTATACAGTATTTAATCTGGTGTGTAGAGTACGACTTGCACACAGAATATTAGATTTTAGGTTCTTGCAGAATATAATTGCAAAATATAAGTATTTGTTCACAGTTTAGATGGAAATGGATATACTATCGGTACGATCGTAACACAGAGTTTTGTAAGCCTGTTTTGGTTACGGAGAACAGATAATAGCATCGTCTATTGTTCTGACTCTCTGTACTAGTACACTTTGTGTTTATTGAACGGAACACATTGGGATAATTAATTTTATGCTGACTACATAAATTAATTCATACCTCAAGGTTATTATAAATAGTACTTATACTTTTAATTCTGAAATAATTATTAATTTGCATATATTTAATATTAGTTGTTTTGATTCATTAGAGGGTCGATCTTATATGGGTCTATATTCGCAGTTAGTTGGATAGCGGTATTATTTATATAGTAAATATTAATTATTGTTGGAATCCACGTCTCGAATGATTGGGATTGACGATACACTCTTGAGGAAACTTATAAATTTTGATTGGGCCAAACCCTGCAGGTGGATTTGATTATCCGACGGTCAAATAAGTTAAGCGGGGGCTTAAGGAATTCAAATATACCGATTAAATTAAATTATCAGTAATTAAATTTAAATGGCGAGTATCGAGAATCTTAACATGGGGAGATGAGTTAAACATTTAATAACATAAGCTCAATGCAAGAAGGTCTTGAGATTATGACTTAGAGTGCAATTACAGTTCTTTAGTGGTGTAAACTGTAATTTAGTATTTTATGAAAATTACAAAAATTGCTGCAAGGTTTTCATAATTATAAATACTACTAAGAGGTTTGCTTAATTGCAAAAACCGCTGGATACGTATCTGGGTTACACTAGAAGTCTTAGTATAATTACTCCACAGGTTCTTACTGTAGCCCTATAAATATGCAGGTAGACTGAACCAAATTCATAACTCGTCTTCAAGACTAAACCTGACCAGGTTCCACCGGTATGAGTTCTCGAAGGTTTGTAATCCATACTACGTTTGGGAATCGCATAAGAAAATACAGTAGAAGGTCTGACGAGAGCTTCAACTAAGAATCAAAAATCGTAGTTGGAGAATCAACCAAAATGTATTCTTCTAAATTACTGTGGTTGCACGGATTTTATTTTTGATCATTCGACATAAAAAAGTTTTATCTAGAGCCCGTTTTCGCAATTACTCGTCCAGTTATTTTTTATTAAAAATTATTTATAAAAATAATGATATTGACAGTTTTGCCTCTAACAATTGGTATTAGAGTCATTTTATTTTTGTTTACGGTTTATCAAGGGGTTAGGAAGTTTTAGAACTGTGCTAACTTTGTTTTTTAGGCGTTCTAATCCCGATTTTATGATCATCATATTTATTTTTCATATTTGATTGAATGGTTTAGATGATGATTTAATTTTTTAATCACGAGGGTTGATAGTTATATATTAAATTTGTTTTAGATCAAATGTGAGCTTACAGGACATAGGTTTCGATGTAATAGCAATTATTTATTTTTAAATATCAGTTTAGAATATTTTAGAACAGATTGAATGTGTGACCCGGTTCCTTTTTATTTTCATATGTATATTTGATGTGTTGGTTATCGCTTTGATCATTTTAGAACAGCATGTCTTCTATGTGTTATGCGTGCAGGGGTTTGGTTTTGTTTCTTTGTTTGAGTTTTCACCCAGCAATAGCCACTCGAGAGGTGGTTGTTCGCTCGAGCGGGCTTGTGGCAGAGAATTGAGTTGGTAGGGAGACCGCTCAAGTGGTGGTTGTTCGCTCGAGCTGATAGCCTGGTGCGAGAATCTATAAAGACAACTCATGTCTTGATTTTTGAGCCCAATTTTGTTCCATAAGCTTCTTCTCTCTCTTTACCCAAAATTTTTACTTTATCTCTGGCTTTTTGGTGGGTCCGGGCTTGGTTGTTAGCGATCGGATAGCGGATCCTTGTTATCCTTGCCGAGGACTTCGCGTTCATCCGGATGGAATCTCGTTTGGACGACGTTCGTTTTTCATCGGGGTTCAAAACTTTGAGTTTTTTACTCGCTGAGGTAGGATCCTAGACTATCTTGTCTTTGAAGGGTGCTACATGCGATTATATTCATTTTTTACCATTTTAAAATGCTATAAATGTTAAATTTTGTGTTTAAACCATGTTTGTCTGGGAAAAAACATGTTTTGCATATCTTATGGTTTATTACAAGTTAGTGGGCATTTGGATGTCCGTGGTTTTCAAAAAGGTAATTTTGAGAACGAAGGAATTTATGTAAGATTTTGAAAATCGTGTTTCGGAGGTTTGGAGCAAACCCTTGGGGTTGAGTCTCAGTTTTAAACGTTTCGGTGGAAATGGTGACATCTTTGAAAGATGTTGGTCATTTTTCCTTGGTTAGGAACGACGTGGCATAGGATCGTTAGACGTTTTATACATGATTAATGTATGATTTTAAATGTTTTTGTGGTCAAGCTACTTGTATGTTTTTTTATGATTCGATAGTGCATGTCACCATTGCTCCCATGATAGTGCATGTGTATTTGGGCAGCCATTGCTCCTTTGTGAAAGTTTAAAAAAATTTCGCAGGTAGGTGTTTATCTCCTTCGGGTTAATTTTCGTAAATGAAGTGGTTGCCCCAGTGGGAGGCGTGCGTTGTTGTGACTCCATATAGAACTTATCATTACCTAGCAGGTCTTCGTATGGCCTGTGTTTAGAGTAATGGGTGAGAGTCTATAGTTGTTACCTTTATCCTGGGTATGACAGAGTAGGTACATAGGGATCATTGTCGATTGTGGGAACTGAGTAAAAAATAATATTTTGTTATTGTTTTCTTTAATTGTTGGACGTTATTTGTATTGTATAAAATGCGTGATTTTGATGATGAAAACCATTTTGAGACTCGTGAAGTTGAGTCGATTCTATGCTATGTAATTGCATATCCTGTTTTATTACATTATAGTTTATTTTTATTGGGTTTTGGCTCACGTTGTGTGATTTGTGAAAACCTTTTTCAGGTGCCTGTGATCACGAATGTTGATCTAATGGAGCCCTCGAGGCGGAAGACTTTTGTTTAAAGTTTTCTATTTTGCTATGGGAATTATATGCTGCTACATATATAGTTTATTCTTGGAAGCAAGTTTTGTAAGTCCTGAGGCGATAAATTATACATGTCTGAAATGTATGTCTTTCTTTTGAGTGGAACCTTGGGTGGTTGGTAGGTTTGTCTGTTCTGGTTGGGGTTTCATGCCTTCAAAGCTTCATTTTCAAGTATGAGAAGTGGTTTCTTTATCAAATAATGATTTTATTTCCTAAAATTTGTTTATTTAAAACCCTGTTTAGTGACTATGTTTTTAGACATATTATTTAGACTTTAGGAGATTTTCTGGTTTCTGACTAGAAAAACTCTTGGCTATCTCACCGCTTGAGCTGGCTCTGAGCGCTCGAGCAAACAACCGCTGTGACTAAAAGTTAGTTATGTTTTTGAAAAAAAAATTTGGTTGGAGAACTTTGGGGGTAACCCTTTTGATTCAAAGGAGTATTGTTTGTTATTCGATTTACAAATAAAATCTCATTTTCATTTCGATCTTTGACCCGTTTGAGTTCGGGGCGATTTTGGTGGATCGTGGCATTTCAAAATGGTTGTTCCATGGGCTTTTTACGTGACCTAAATTTTGGGGCATGGTAACTTGGTATCAGAGCTCTGAGTTCGAATAGCTAAGAGCCGTGGAAAGATGGTGCATCACCTTGTGAGAAAATATGTGTGTTTGGTTGTACGCGTTTAAGTGTTTTTATAACATGAGCATGATAGCTTGTTAAGTATGAGGATGTTGTGTATACGTGAGTATAGAGGTTAGACTTTAGGATTGATTAGTCTTGCCTTCGGGCGTTTAGATTAACAAATTTAGAAGTCAAAGTCAAAAATGTGTTTGGTTGACGTACTTTCTAGTAAAGAATCTAAGTAGGTTATCCAAATTGACGCGTTATTCTTGTCGGTTCTCTTCGATATGTGAGATATGTTTATATGATCTTGGATGGCTATGTGCTAGCATGGTTATGTGTTTTATGTTAGAGATAACATGATGAGTGAAAGCTTATGCTGTTATATTGATTTTGTAAAGAAGCTATGTTCGCGCGGGGAGGACGAGGCCGTGGTCGAGGCCGTAGCCGTGGTTTAGGCCAAGGGAATGTGCCAATCCCTGATGCTAGGGATGCTAATGCTCCCCAAGGATATGTAGATGGAGTAGACTTGCTGCGTGAGATGATATGCTCCATCCATCAACTAACTAAGGCTGCTAAGGGGAGGGAGAGAGTAACCGAGTCGATGGTGACTGTGCGAGAGTTTCGACGTCTTAACCCTTCTACCGTTGTCAGGGATCCTAATCCCAAAGTGGCCATAGAATGGTTAGAGCTTGTGAGCAGGATTTTGGATACACTTCATATTGTTGAGGATGACCTAAGGGTTGCATTTGTTGCATTCCAGCTTAGAGGAGATGCCCATGAGTGGTGGAAGTTTGCTAGAACTACAATGGGAGGCACGTGGGATGCTTTTACAAAGGTATTTTTGGAGAAGTACTTTTTCGAGTGCTTGAGAGATCTTTATTGGGAGGAATTTCTTTCTTTTACCCATGGGATAATGACCGTGGTTCAGTACGAGGCAGAGTTTACTAGTTTATCCCGTTTTGCACAGGAAATTATAGCTACAGACGAGTTGTGTACAAAGAGATTTGAAAGGATTTGAGACCCACGATCCGAGATCGAGTGGCGGTATTAAGGATGCACGTCTTTACAGAATTGGTGAAAACACCCATTACTGTAGAAAATACTCTAAATGAGAGATGCAGGCCTAGAGAGGGTAGAAGCCAGCAGGACAGAGGAGGTGCGCAGTTTCAGGGGCGCAGGAACAAGTGCTAGAGGTTGTCTAGTCCGAGTTCTCATCCTACGAGGTCATATCAACAACAGTTTTCTGCATTAGCACCTTCAGTGGATTTAATAGGAAGGTCGGAGCAAAGAGCGCTCATTTGTCATCGGTGTTGACAGCCAAGGCATCGTGCATCAGAGTGCCCGCAAAGAAGGCAGTTTCAGAGTTCAGTGCCCATTCAGTCACAGGGGAGAGAGCCACCGGTTTGTTATGGATGTGGCGAGTCAGGACACATTCATAGGAACTGTCCCCTAGGAAGGAGTGTACATAGCGCGGCAGGTGCACCAGTTGTTCTGCTTGCATAAGGACGATAGACTCATCAGTAGCCTAGGGCTTAGAGGTCTAGGGTTGCAGATGGGGGTGCATCAGTACAGTTAGTGCGGCAGTCAACAGTCCAGGGTTACGGTGGACAGACGATGGCACCACAAAGCAAGGTATACACCCTTGCTGATCCAAGTTCTTCCAAGGCACTGGTCGTGCTTGATGCTGCAGTTACTACATCAGTGATCAGAGACACTCTATTAGTATATAAATCATTGGCCAGTGTTCTTATCGACACAAGAGCATCGCATTCCTTTATTTTATCTGCTTTTGCTTCTGCTCTGGGGTTAGAGATAGACTTGTTGGGTAGTATGCTATGTGTAGAGACTCGGTCGGTGAGAATGTGGTATTGGGTCGAGTTTGTAGATCCTGTGAGTTGGAGGTCGCCGATCGCTGTTTACAGTTTGATTTTTTCATTTTAAACATGACCACGTTTGATATCATCTTAGGGATGGACTGGTTGACCACCTATCGTGCTTTTATCGATTGTGATCAATGAAGGGTATCGATTTGTACGCCGGAGGGTGATTACTTTTGTTCTATGGGCCATCAGGATGAGGGTTTGGTGTCCATGCCTGGTGTTATTTGGAACCAAGGAAACCTAGGTTTCCTCTTTTCTGCTCTCATGTTGGATGTGGCGGTTGGGGTTCGAGGGGAGTTTCCCCTATGATTTGTGACTATCCAGATGTCTTTCTTAACGATCAGTTTGAGTTACCGCTGAGTTGTAAGGTAGAGTTTTCTATTGATCTCGTTCCGGGAGCTACTCCTATATCGATGCCATCATATCACTTTGGACCGGCTGAGTTACAAGAACTCAAGGTACAGCTTCAAGAGTTGCTTGATAAGGGGTTTATACGTCCGAGTACGTTACTGTGGAGAATTCCAACTCTTTTTTCTAAAAAGAAGGATGGGTTCTTGAGGTTGTGTATTGACTACCAGAAGTTAAACCAAGTAACGGTGAAAAATAAGTACCCTATGCTGAGGATTGATGAGTTGTTTGATCAATCGAAGGGTTCGAGTTGCTTTTTAAAGATTGATTTGATATCAGAGTACCATCGATTGAGGATTAGGGACGAGGACATAGCAAAGACCGCCTTTCAGACTCGTTATGGTCACTGTGAGTTCTTGGTTATGTCGTTCGGTTTGACGAATGCTCCTGCGACATTCATAGATTAGAAGAATCGTATCTTTCATTCGCATCTGGATAGTTTTGTAGTTGCGTTCGTGAATGATATTCTTATCTACTTACATACGAGGGAGATGCATGAAGAACACCTACGTATTGTTCTACAGCTTTTGAGAGAGCATCGTTTGTACGCAAAGTTTGTAAAGTGCGAATTTTGGATAACCGTGATAGTATAGGTGCAATCCCATGAAGAGGGTGAATTGGGTATTTAAAAAAAATTCTTGTTTAAAGATTAAAACACAATATTCAAATTAGATTTTAAATGCGGATTATGCAAGTATAAGCAACAATATAACAATAATAAAAATGAAGAGTATAAAGAGTTAGAGATACAACTCCAAGATTTTTACAAGGTTCAGCGCAGAGGCCTTCATCCTTGCGTCAAGCCAATCGCTATGAGAATTTTTAATAACACTCCTTCAATAGGTGGAGCAGCCTCTCTCCTTAATCTAGGCAGAGTAGCCTCTCTTTAGAATGTCCCATTCTCAAGTACGAAACACTTCTTATAAGCGAAGCAACCTCTCTTGAAGATATCCCATTCTCAAGTATCCAAATCCTTATAGGCAGATCAATCTCTCTTGAGATTTACCCTTCTCAAGTGCAATAAGATGAAATGAATTTGTACAAGAAGGTGCTCTTTCAGTGAGCATATGGGTACAACAGATCAGCACACTAATCCACTTCTCAAAGAATATATCAAATAAAGCTCTATGAGAATTCTAATACTTTTCTCTAAAAAATATGATTGAGAATCAAGAATTTTAAACACAAATAGAAAGAATATGGGGGAATAGATTTGAAGGCTTGAAGTGTATAAAATCCGAGCTCGAAGGCTCTATTTATAGGCCAAAAAATTGTACTAGCCATTGGGTTAAATAAGAAAATTTTAAACTAGCCGTTTAAGCCAAAATTTAAAATTTTGCCGACTCAGTCAACTGACCTTGGTTATTGAGTCGACTGGATGTGCTAAACCTGACTTTAGTCGACTGACCTTAGTGGTCCAATCGACTGGATTGCTTTAAACCCAATTTTTGGTTTGGCAGTCCAGCTTCAATCGACTGGAGGGCATGCCTCAGTCGACTGAACTTTAAAAGTTCAGTACTTCTTATTTTGAAAATATTTTTGAACACTTCTTGGTTTTGGAAAATGATTTTCATAAACTTTTAGGATTCCTATGAGCTTCAAGAGATATGATTATGAGATTTATGAACTTACATAAATTCCATCTTTGATACATATAAATATTTAAACTAAGTCTTCAATTCTTCAAAATTTAAACTGTCTTCAATTCTTCGTCTTTTGCATTGCTCCAAAAACTTGTTTCCAACATATTTGTCTTGAGTTTACTTCATGGCTTTCACTTTGTATGTTTAATTGTGTTAAACATATATTTCCTATAAACAATCTTAATTTGTACAATTAGATACTTAAATTTGTTATCATCAAAACGGTCGTTGAAACCTTATTAGGAGAACAATCTTCCCTTTTGATGATGATAAATAAAGAGCAAAATAATGTAGGAAAGCTATGTAATGCTCCCCTTTCAATAAGCATGTAAGAATAAGCTTGTACGAGAATTGAATAACTCCCCTTCACAATATGCATAAAAATTTTAAGTAGTAGTTCAAAAGCTTATTTTATCATGAAATAGCATAAATTTGAAGACATTGAGTTTAATTTCATTATTTAAGCATTTCAAGCGTAACTTTGAAAACTTAACTTTCATTGAACATTGTTTCAAAACTTTAAGCATTTCAAGCACTTCAATCATAATTTTGAAACTTGGTGTTCATTGAACATATTCTTAAACTTTAAGCATTTTGACATTCATCGAGCCTTTTAATATTCATTTAGCATGTTTAAGCATATAATGTTTCAAGAATATTTTGTTTAGCATTTTTCAATGATCATTCAAAACTCATTCTTAGATCATTAATATAGGTATTATGAGAAATGATATAAGAGTGTGAGAACAATAGAATTCCATGGACATTAATGTATCATGCATTTTGATTCTTTTAACATCCAAAGATCAAAGATAATCATTCATATAAAGATAAAAGATAATCAAGCATTCATAACATAAAAGTAGCATCAACATCCAAAAACGTAAGAGTAGCAAAAATAAAATACATTTTGATTTGCTTTCTCTCTTTCTTTTTCCCTAATCTTTCTTCTTCATAAATATAGTATTTTTCTCACTTCCTTTTCCCTCTTTTGTCATAATCAAAAAGATGTAGAGCTGGAGGTGCACGCGTCATCATCGCCATCACCATCATCATCAGGTGAAGAGGCGGCATAGGCAGGAATGCCTTAGGCATTCTCGATGTGAGTTCGGCGAGTCATTCCAAACTCTTTCTTGACCTCTTTGGTGAAAGAGTTCACCATTTTCTTAAGGAATGACTTGGTGAGCTGATTAAGTGTAGCAGGTGCAACAGCAGTGGTAGGAGCAACAGGAGAAGATGCATCTGCCTGTGCATAGGCTTGCTCATCATCCTGTTCTTCTCCTTCCTCACTATGATGAGCCACTTGGGGTGCTGGCCTATGTCTTTGTGTCTTGTGTTGCCATTCCCCATCTCTTAGAAGATAGCCCATTTGCTTCAGAGTGGTATGGTTGAGAAAGTCAGAGGGTTTAGGAGTAAGGAAATTGGAAGGAGATGATGAAAACCCAAAAAACTCAAATAGTGGAGTGAGAAAAGCCCTATATGAAAGAGTATGTCTTTTGGCACTTTCTTTAGAAAGTATCCATTGACATATCAAAGATGGAAGATCAAGGGGTTTGCTCATGTAGATACACCAGAAAATAAAACAATTATGGTAAGAGATGTAGCTATGAGATCCACTATGAGGCAAAATATTATAAGTGATGATAAGATGTAAAAGTTTGGCCTCGAGTGTGAGATGTGAGTAATTTGGAGTGAGTGCAAAATTGATGGCTCTTTCTTGCATGACCATGGGTAAAAAGGTTTGGGGTGTGAAGTCTTGTTCCATGATCTAAGATGATGAGATTCGTGGACAACTGAAATCGCCTCGACCTAGCCCAAAAAGGTTTGCAATGTCCTTATCGGTAAACTGATAGGTTTTTCCATAATGATAGGTAGAATGATGGGTATCGAGATCATTTGGATTCAGTTTGTCCTCCTTGACAAGATTTGCATAAAATAAACGTGTAATTTGAGGATAAACTCCTTTGGGTTGATAAAATAGGTATGAACCCCACCCAACCCTAGCTAAGAGACAACAAAGGTTTGGAAAATAAGCGTCCATAAAGCGCATGTCTAGGAATTTATCGAATATAGGTTTGAGGGACCAGATTTGAGTTTTGTAGATAGATTCGGCGCATCTCGTTGAGAACCATTTATCATTTTCATCCGTGGTGTCCTCTTGTGCAATCATTTCCCCTTTTTCACCTCTAGTTTTAGGAGCCATCGTGAGAATGGAGAGGTTGAAGGAGAGGATATATGTGTTGATTGATTGAATGGAAGAGATTGGAAGGATGGAGGAGAGTTTGGGAGGCTTTTAGGTCATAAAGAAAAGAGAAAGTGAGAGTGAGAAAATGAAATAAGGTGGTTTAAAATGTGTTCCGTTGACTTAGGATTTTAAAATTCCGAAGTTTCGATCGACTGGATTAGTCAATTTAGTTGACTGGATTGACTAATGAAGGTTCAGTCGATTAGATGCTAGTGTTTAGTCGACTGGATGTTGCCTTTTCAAAATTCTGATTTCCAGTCAGTTGCCTGAATTACGGCGTTCAATTGATTTTATGTTTTAAAAACTTTTTTCACCTTTTATCGATTAAGCTCATACAGCTTCTCGATTATGCAATAAACCCAATTCTCTTCTTATTAAGATAAATCGATCCTCATTAAGTGGTTTAATAAAAATATCGGCCCATTGATCATTTGTGCAAAACAAATTCTAGATGAATATCGCATTTTTGTACACAATCACGAAGAAAATGGTGTCTTATCTCAATGTGCTTCGTTCGTGAATGTAATATTGGATTCTTAGAGATATTAATTGCACTTGTATTATCGCATTTGATTGGCACAACATCATAATTCATTTTAAAATTTTGAAGTTATTGTTTCATATATAAGATTTGTGCACAACAACTACCCGCGACCGCATATTCGGCTTCTGCAGTAGATAAGGCTACAACATTTTATTTGTTGGAAAATCATGAAACAAGTGACTTCTCTAGGAAATGACAGGTTCTACTAGTGCTTTTCCGATCAATTTTGCACCAAGTAAAATTCACATATGAATAACTGACTATTTCAAAGGAAGTGAACTTGGGATACCATAAGCCTATATCTATGGTGCGAATTAAATATCTTAGGATTATTTTTACTGCAGTTAAGTGTGATTCTTTTGGACATTCTTGATATCGAGCACACATACACACACTAAACATTATATCAGGTCTACTTGCAGTTAAATATAATAGGCTTCCAATCATACATCGGTAGAGTTTAGTGTCTACCGGTTTTCCTTGCTCATCTTTGTCAAGTTTAGTTGAGGAACTCATTGGAGTTCCCAACACTTTTTCGTCTTCCATGTTGAAGCATTTGAGCAGTTCCCTTACATACTTTGATTGGTTGACAAAAGTCCCATTCTTCGCTTGTTTGATTTGAAGCCTGAGAAAGAATGTGAGCTCGCCCATCATACTCATTTCAAAATCTTTTTGCATGTATAACGAAAAATCCTTGCACAAATTTTCATTAGTAGCTCTAAAAATAATATCATTCACATATATTTGCACGATAAGCATATTTTCATTGTTTGTTTTCATAAATAATGTTGTATCAATCTTTCCTCTTATAAATTCATTTTCTAACAAAAAGTTACTTAATCTTTCATACCAAGCTTTAGGAGCTTGCTTTAAACTATACCAAACTTTTATTAGTCTAAACACATGATTTAGATAGTGATAATCTTCAAATCTTGGTGTTTATTTAACATATACTTCCTCATTTATAATGCCATTTAAAAAAGCACTTTTTACATCCATTTGAAAAAATTTAAAGTTCCTATAGGATGCATATGCAAGTAATATGCGAATGCCTTCTATCCTAGCAACTGGTGCATAGGTTTCATCAAAATCTATTCGTTCTTCTTGATTATACCATTGTGCAACTAACCTAGCCTTGTTACGGACAATAATGCCGTTTTTATTCTTTTTATTTCTAATACCCATTTAGTTCCAATTATTGTATGATCTTTAGGTCTAGAAACTAAACTCCAAATTTTATTTCTTTCAAATTGGTTTAATTCCTTTTGCCTGGCTATTGTCCAAGCTTCATCATCTAGTGCATCATCTATATTTTTAGGTTCTTCTTCTGAAAGAAAAGCAAAATGATCACAGATATTTTTCAAGGAAGATCGAGTTGTTACCTATCGTGAAGGTTCACCTATGATTTGATCCATAGAGTGGCCTTTTACTGTCTTCCATTTCTTTGGTAGTTCTTTATGGTCATTTTAATCTTGAACTTGAAGCTCATGAACCTCGATGCTTTTGCTTTTGCCCTATTTGATTTGCATTTCTTCCATTCCTTTGTTAATATGTAGATCATCATTTGAAATCTTGGAAGAGAAAGCGTTAACCTCATCAAAAGTTAAATGAATGGATTCAACTAATATCATAGCTCTCTTGTTGTAGACTCTATATGCTTTACTATTTGTTGCATACTCAAGAAAAAAAATTTCATCAGATTTTGGCTCAAAATTTCCCAAATCGTCTTTGTTATTTAAAATAAAATATTTACATCCAAAAACATAAAAATAAGAAATGTTGGGCTTTGTACCATTCTATAATTCATAAGGAGTTTTGTTTAAATAATATCTTATGAAAACTCGGTTCATTACATAGCAAACAGTATTTATTACCTCGGCCAAAAAATTCTTAGGAATTTTATGTTCATTTAGCATGGTTTGAGCAATTTCCTATAATGATCTATTTTTCCTTTCAACAACCTCATTTTGTTAAGGAGTTCGAGGAGCTGAAAAATTGTGAGGAATTCTATTTTGATCACAAAAATCTTCAACATCTTTATTTTAAATTCTCCTTCTTTATCACTACGAATGTGTAGAATAGAATAACCCTTTTCATATTGAATTTTCCTACAAATTTTGGCGAATACATGACATACTTCATCTTTTGACGCAATAAATAATATCCAAGTATACTTGAAAATTCATCAACTATAACAAAGCTGTATACTTTTTCTCCAAGATTTTGAAATTTCATAGGACCAAATAAATCGAGATGAAGTAATTACAGTGGTCTATTTGCAGAAATTTCTTATTTCTGTTTGAAACTTGTTTTGGCCTACTTACTAAATTGGCAAGCATCACAAATTTTATTTTTGATAAATTTAGTTTTAGGCAAGCCCTTAACCAAATCTTTCTTGACTAGTTTGGATTTGAGATCTATGCAAGCATAACCTAGCCTCCTTTGCCATAATCAACTCGTTTCATTTATGGCAAAAAAATATTTAACAATTTGGGAATTCAAATTTTTAAAATCAGTAGTGTAAACATTTTCAGATCATTTTGCAACAAATAGTACTTTGTGATTTTCTTTATGTTCTACAACACAAGTGTTATGTAAAAATTTTACACTATATCATTTGTCACATAATTGACTTATACTAAGAAAATTATGTTTAAAACATTTAACAAGAAGTACATTATCAATGAATATGGAAGATTCCTTACCAACATTACCTACACCAATGATTTTATCTTTTTCGTTGTCTCCAAAAGTTACATAACCTCTATCCTTAGGTGTTAAGCTTGAGAATTTGGATTTATCGCCCGTCATATGTCTCCAAAAGTTGCATAACCTCCAGCCTTAGGTGTTAAGCTTGAGAATTTGGATTTGTCGCTCGTCATATGTCTTGAGCATCTACTATCCAAGTACCATTTTTCTTTTAAAGAGGAGGATCTCAAGCACACCTACAAGATAATTTAAGTGATTTTCTTTTATACCCAAATCTTTTTAGGTCCTACTGGATTAGTGAGTTTAACTCTTCAAATCATTTTTGAGACACCATTATTTCTTTTTAATGGGCAATCAAATTTAATGTGTCCTATTTTTTTGCATTGAAAACAAGTTACATTTTCATAGATATTTCTTGAATATAAATTTGAAAAAGTCTTGAATTCTTTTACAAAATAATTTTTAGACTTGATATTTACTTTTCCATTGTAACCAATTCATTCTTTATTTAATGACATTCTTTGTGCTCCAAAGAGTTTTTCAAAGTTTTCTTTTTCATTAGTAAATTTGTAAATGATTTTCGAGTAATCTTCTTTTTTTTTTTAGTTCACAAGAAATATCATTTTTAATATTTTTACCTTTTAAGTTCTCATATTTTTACCTTTTAAGTTCTTGAGTTTTTTTCTTAAAATGTCATTTTCTTTTTCTAGTTTAGAAATCTCATTTTTAGAAATTTTTGTTAATTTGTCAAATTTAACTTTTAAAATGAGTTATTCTTTTTCCAAATATTCAGTTTGCAAACTATGTTTTTTAGACATGTTTTTTTTTTTATTTTTATCATTTTTATTTAAGGTTTTTATTCCTCAATTTCTTTAGAAAAGTTTTTATTTTTCTTTTTTAATTTTACATTTTTCTTTTTCAATTTCGAGGGACTTTTATGTAATTAGAATAATTCATTTTTAAGTTCATTGTATGATGGCATAGAGTAATAGCTAGATTCATGGCATGATTCAAGTGAGTTAGAATAAGAATTTACCTCTTCGTCTATACTTGCAATCATGCAGAAGTTGGCCATTTCATCATCACTTGAGCTATTGCCTAATTCTCTTGAATCTAAGTCATCTCATGTAATTGCTTTTATGGCCTTCTTTTTCTTCTTTGAGTCCTTTTTGAGTAAAGAATATTCTGGCTTGATGTGTCCAGTTTTGTTGCAGTTATAACAGGTGAGTGGTTCTTTCTTGAAATCTCATTTTCTTGAATCTCCTTTGTCAAATTTAATGCCTCGGAATCTTCTTGAAAAATTTTTCTCTTTTAAGAAAATTTCCAAATCTTCTGTAATAAGAGCCATGTCATCATCATCGATCTCTTCATTCTCTTCTTCACTGGAACTCTCTTTTGAAACTTTAAGAGCAATGAATTTTTTGACTTTGTTTTGCTCATTGACTCTTTTATTTATCTTGAGTTTATCTTGAGTTCGTATGTCAGCAAAGATTCAATCAGCTCATCTAGAGTCATCACCCTTAGATTTCTTGCTTCGGAGATGGCTGTAACCTTAGCTTTCCAAATGAGTGGTAAGGTTTTGAGTACTTTTCTTACAAGCTCATAAGATTAGTAAATCTTTTCGAGTGCATTAAGAGAATTAATAATGTTAGTAAAGCATGTGTCCATACTAGAGATTGTTTTATCATTATCCATCTTAAAGTTTTCGTACTCACTAATTAGTTTATCAATTCTAGAATCTTTAACATCTTAAGTGCCTTCATAAGTAATTTCTAACTTCTCTCATATTTCCTTAGCACTTTTACATGTTATTATGCGATTATATTCGTTAGTATTTAGAGCACAGTATAAGGCATTCATATCACTAGAGTTTATTTGAAGTAATTTCATATCTGTTAGCCCAAGGGCTTCTTTAATTAATTTTGACGATTTCTTTATAATTTATTTTCTATATATTTTATTGAATAATAATTCTTATCTCCAAATGAAAGTGTTAACCCAAATTGAACAATCAAGGTTGACACATTTGCCAAAAAGGTATGACTTGATTCAAACACTTAAGATTTCTTAAAATAGGATTATTCTTCTGTGTTGATTGAAACACAAGTCAAATCACTTGAGGCAATGATCACTTGAATCTTTTCACGTATGTCAACTTGATTTTGATCAATTGCTTTGACACCCTAACCTTGCTTCAAGTTGATCCTCAGGTACTGAAATGGT
>JAOTRH010451505.1:0-30418 GCA_034768845.1 Heliamphora exappendiculata | reverse complement strand
TATATATATATATATATATATATATATACATTTCAATACATATAAATTTATACGGACATGTAGGCACATATTTTGCACATATACACGGTCACACCCATACTCAATCTCGAAATCACAGTGATCGAAGGTAATCTCAGACTTTCACAGTTGCAATTCAAGTTAGGGTTTGTGCTGTGACTCCCTGATGGTTTTCATTTTGTTTTACATCTTCTACTTGATTATGTTCTTGCTTAATGTGAAAACTCTTTGATACTTTTATTCGTGCTTCTTTAATTATTGTAATGCAGATTGACTCGTGTGTTCAAGATGATGAGGTTAACTTGGTTGTTTCTTTGTTTTTTGTTGGGAGTTTGATTTGCATCGTACTTGTGGTTTAAACTATTAGTTCTCGAATTATTATCTTTTCATATGGGACTGTGATAAAACTAAACAGGGCTAGATGTGCTTATGAGCTAAAATGTTGATGAATAAAGAGTCAAGCCTCCATGACTAAAATCTTCAAATCCTTCTTACTAAACAACCATCAACAGGGCATTCATTCTCAAAAGTATTCAACAGATAGATAATTAAGAACCTTTCTTGATTGTGTTATTTGAATATTTTTTCACAGCCTTGTTATTTGTTTGGGTTGGTGGTTATCGAGGAAACGCTGATGCCTGTTGGGGATGGTTTTGATAAAGGAAGAAAAAATACTATTATTGTATATTAACAAAAGGCTAAATAACTAACGATGGATTGCATGATGTATATAAAGAGATAAAAAAACCCTAATAATGCAAGAAGGACTAAACTACTCTTTAGCTATATCTAAAATAACAAAATTCACTCTCACTCCTGCCCTCAAACTCGTGATGCGAATCCTGAGACCAACAAAAGTTTGTCCAGCAAAAATCGAAAGCGAGCAGCAGTGTGAGTTTTCGTGAATAAATCAACAAGCTGCAAGGTGGACAAAACAAACGGTAAACAAATAATACCTAGCTGAGATGGCAACAAACGAAGTGCTTCATATGCTCATGAAACACAGAATCATGGACGATATGGATGGCACTCTTATTGTTGCAGTATAAAGAGGTAAAAAAAGTAAAGCAAACACCCAAGTCAGAGAGAATCCACTGAAGCCACAGAATTTCATCAGTAACATGGGTTATAGCACTATATTGAGCTCTAGCAGTGGAACAGCCAAACCACATACCGTTTCTTACTCTTCCAGGAAATAAAAAAATCGCCAAGAAAGATAAAAAAATCCCGTGGTGGACTTGCAATCAAAAACATCACCGACTCAGTCAACATCCGCATATGCCTGAAGAGTTAATAAGAATGTAGAGAACAATAACAAACTCTAAAATATCGAGTGACGGATGTAACGAATGATACAGAGCAAAGCTGCCCAATGAGTAGAGCGATGAGCAGAGACAAATTGACTAACAACACGAACAACGTAGGCAATGTTAGAGCCAGTCGCGGTGAGATAGACCAAACACCCCCACCAACTCCCGATAAGGATCCTCAAATGGCACACCATTAGTAGAGGAGAATTTAGCATGCAACTCGATGGGAGAAGCCACTGAAGCCACAGAGAGAAGCCATTGAAGCAACAGAATTTCGACAGTAGCATGGGCCATAGCATGATATTGAGACTCAGCAGTGGAACGGGCAAACCGCAGACTGTTTCTTGCTCTTTCAAAAAATAAAAGAATCATCGAGAAAGATAGAAAAACCAGTAGTGGACTTGCGATCAGAAACATTACCAGCCCAATCAGCATCTGCATATGCCTGAAGAGTTAATGAGAATGCAGAAGACAATAACAAACTCTAAAATATCGTGTCGGATGTAACGAATGATATGGTGCAAAGCTAACCAATGAGTAGAGCGATAAGCAGAGACAAATTGACTGGCAACATGAACAACATAGGCAATGTCAGAGCAAGTCACGGTGCGATAGACCAAACATCCCACCAACTCCCAATAAAGATCATAAAATGGCACACCATCAGTAGAGGAGAACTTATCATACAACTCAATGGGAGTGTCAATAACTTAGTTTGATAGAAAAGATAACCCTTAGGAAAAAAGACCACCTCAATAGCAAGAAAATACTGAAGATGGTCCAAATCTTTTATCTCAAACTCCCGAAAGAGATGTTACTTTACTTTAGAGATAGTAGCACAGTCAAAACCAATAATAATCATGTCATCTATATATAAGAACAAGACCATAACACTAGAAAATGTACGACGGATAAATAGAGCCGAATCATGAAAGCCAATATGTGTAATAGTAGATTGAAAACGTTCATACCGACCTCGAAAAGATTGCTCATAAAGGGCACAACAAATACGACAGACTAAGCTCCAAAGATGAGAGAGACCCGGATGAGGTTGCATATAAACTTCCTCATGAAGATAGCCATTGAGAAAAGCATTCTTTACATCAACTTGAAAGAGAAGCCATTGACGAACTGCAACAACAAAAATGAGACTACGAACGGATGAGAGAGACTCGAATGAGGTCGTATATAAACTTCCTTAGAAAGATGGCCGTTAAGAAAAGAATTATTTACATAAAGTTGAACGAGAACCATTAACGAACTACAACAACAAAAATGAGACTACGAACAGATGAGAGAGACTCAAATGAGGTCGTATATAAACTTCCTCATGAAGATGGCCATTGAGAAAAGCATTATTTACATGAAGTTGAAAGAGAAGCCATTAACGAACTACAACAACAAAGATGAGACTACAAGCAGCGATCATCTTAGACACATGAACAAAAATTTCCTCATAATCAATGCCATACTCCTGAGAGAAACCCTTAGCTACTAAACGAGCCTTGTAGCGCTCCAAATAACCATCAAAGTGATTTTTTTACTTTATACACCCACTTGTACCCAATGAAATTTTTACCTATGGGCAATAAAACAAACTCCCAAGTATTAGTTGTTTGAAGAGCAGGTAATTCGTCATACATTACTTTAACCCAATTGGGATCTATTTATGCTTTCTTATAAGACTAAGACTCAAAATCAACATGAATAATAGTAAAAAAACACGATACAAAGAGAGAAACAAATATGTGAAAAACCAAGTCTTACCGGTAAGTAGTAGTGCGCAAAGGGTAGCAATGTTCAGGAGGGTCGAAAGCCAGAGGAGCAAAGGGATCAGGATCAAAGCTAGTAGCTAAAGGTGAGGAAGGAGCAACCGGGCGGCGAGAGTGAACTAACGAGAAAGATGAAAGTATGAGAGGGACGAAAGGGGGGGTTACAATCATGCTTCTAAGCATCTAGATGTCCCGCGTCATGTTGTGTTTATAGAGCGCCTTTTTTATTTTAATCTTCCTCTCCAAAGTATGTCCATGTCTCCAAAGACGAGCTGGTTCATCTGGACCTTTTTTGCTGAAGGTCATACCTTAAGAAGCCTAAGAAGACAGAGAGAGCTGAACAAGTACTGAGTTTGTTAAGGTCACGTTTGGGAAGAAGAACAACATAGATTTAGCCAAATATGCGCAATAAGGAATAATTGGAAGTGTGATCAAAAAACTTCTCATAAAGAAAGATACCAAAAAGGTGGGGCATACAATTGAGAAGAAACGATGCCGTAAGAACAGCTTTACCCCAGAATATAGCCCCAAAATATAGCGGGAACAGAAGAGAATAGAAAAAGAGATCGAGCTGTGTCAACAAATATGACGACAGTAATTGCCTAAAAAAATATGACGATATTTTCTTTCAACTCTACCATTTTGAGCTGGAGTGTCAAAACATAAAGACTGATGAATAGTGCCATAGGAAGCTAGAAAATCGGTAAATTTAGTCAAAAATACTCTCCACCCAAATCCGAATAAAGAATATTTATAGTGGTAGAAAATTGTGTTTGAACCATAAAGTAAAAGAGACAATAAATACGAAATAAATTAAATTTGTGAAACATAAGATAGACCTAGCAAAACCGACTAATATCATTTATCATAGGTAAAGAGATAAATGTGCTTTTATGTAAAAGGTTAAGCTAGCATTTTTGCAAGTTTACAACCACTGCACTCAAAAATATCATTGACAATCACTTTACATAACCTACCAAACTGAACCAAAATTTTTAAATGCTCACTAGATAAATATCCCAAGTTCCCATGCGAGAATGCCAATTATAAAAAGGAAAAGAATGTTAATTTAAGGAGACGACATAGCAACAGAGAAAGCCACTGGAATGTGTAAACTCTTCAAAAGATATAGGTTACTAGCTCTACGCCCCATCCCAATCTACTTCTTAGACGTTCATTCCTGAACAACAAAACCAGTGGAAAAAAAAATATATCAAAATTAGAATCAAAAAGTTGACTAATAGACAGTAAACTAACAAATAATTGTGATATATAAAACACAATAAGAATAGATTAAGAGCATGAGGTAGTGGGAACAACCGAGCTAATGGAAACAATATGGATAGGTGAACCATTTATAATGTGATCAGTAAAAGGAGAAAAAGGATAAACACAATTACTAAGGCAGGACAGATTAGATGCCACATGATGGGAAGAACCAAAGTCAAAAATCCAAGTTGAGGGTGATATACCTAAGAAATAAAAACTATGCAAACCTGAATGAGAGGTAAGAATAAAAGTATGTGATTGAGTCCCAAAAGAGGCAAGCATGGCCTAAAACTGATGAAACTGATCTATCAACGACTGGGAGGGAAGAGAAGTGGTGTCATTGGATGCAGGTGCGACAAGAGCAGCACGAGGGCAATAAGATAGTGCAGGGGTACGAAAGGAGAATTGAGAGGAAGAATGGCCCTTCTGTGCTAGTTTAGGGCAGGTAGTCTTCAAATGGCCCCTTTGGCGGCAAAAGCCAAAAGCTGCACCCATCCATAGCAACTCGTGACTTTGGCTTCCTCGTGCCCTGAATCAGACGACGGAAGAGTAGACAGCAATGGAGGACGAGAAGTAACACCCATTAACAAATAAAGGGTGACAGAGACTTACTAAGAAAGAATAACCAGGGATCTAAATAACAGTCGTTACGTAACAGATTGGCCGTTACGTAACGGTATCTTGAAGGGCCGATTTGGTTTCACTGGAGAGTATCAGGTGCACAGAAAATTCCACATGAATCGACCGTTACTCCCGTTACGTAACAGGTATCAGTCGAGTATTGGCCTGTAATGGCCATTACAGGCGATACAAGCCACCCGACACAACAATAACAGCGAGAATTCACCTTTATTCTTTTTCTTTTGTCTTCGTCAAACATCTTTAGCCTCTTTCAAACTACTTTCGCCTCTTTCGAACTTCATTCGCCTCTTCTGAACTCATCTTCCTATTCGAATCTAGGGTTCTTGCATTCATTTCAGTTCGAATTTGGGATTTGAGAACTCGTTGATTTGTGATTTGCAATTTGCGTGTTGCCGACTTGCCGCTGTCGTGATTTAGGTTTCGAGTAGAGTTCGAATGTTGGATTTAGGATTTTGGATGATTTCGGTGGTGTTCAAAGCTGCTGCGTGTTGATTGCGCTGATTGGTGTTCGAAGCTGCCGAGTCGTGGGTTGATTTGGGTGATTTTGGTGGTGTGCGGGTGATTTGGCTGATTTGGGTGATTTGGTTCTTATTGTTTTTAATTTGTAAGTTTTTTAATTATTTTAATTAGTATTTAAATTTTTATTATAATTTTTATTTATATCTTTATCTTCTTTTTTTATTATTTTCTTCCATTTATCATCTTATATTTTATTATTATATGTAATATTTAAATTATGTATATACCTTACCTCATTGATATTATATAAAGTAAAAGTAGCATACTTGTATTGTAATATTACTTAAGTAACTTTGTTTATATGATACATAAAAATCATAAAATAATAATATTATTATATGCCTTTTTTAAAATTTTATGTTGCTAATTTAATATATAAAATATTAATGCATGGTGAATAAAATCACAATGCCACGTGAAAATTCAGGAGTAGAGCCTAATGACGATATTGGATGGAACTTTGCAGATCCAGTGCCAAATAACAGGCATAAACTGTATTGCAAATTATGGGGAACGTTGGTTACTAGAGGAATAACTAGATTAAAGCAACACTTGACTCATCAGACGGGACAAATTAAACCGTGCTCAAATGTGTCTACAGATATTAAAGAAGAAATGATGAGACACCTCCGAAGCCAGAATGAGAAACAAATTGACAAGAAGTAAAGGGAAGAATTAGCTACACAAATTAGAGCTTCTCAACGACAGTATAGTGATGTTGATGATGATGATGAATATGGTAGAGGAGGTATTAATATTTCTGGTGATGATAAAGATTCTGAAATGATTATGGAAAGGGGAGAAAGTGTAAGAGAGTATAGAGAGCGAGAAGAAAGACGGAGGTTTGCAACACGTTCTGGGCAGAGATATGATACAGGAAATAGTAGCAGGACAGGTCCGGCAGGAGCATCAAGTTTGCCAAGATTGGGGCGTCAATCTGCTAGTATTCGAGAAAGTAGTAGTACTGGTAGCAGACAGAAGTAAGTAAATCCAAACACATTTGAAGCGAGATTAGCTGCAATAAATCTGATGTTACATCGAGATAAACAAAAGCAACAAAAACTGCCTACAAAAGTTATGATGAGGACAAAATTAGGCGAGACAGTTAGTCAAATCCTTATCCATGATCGGCATTCAGCCAATGCAGTTCTCAATCCTTGATTTAAACCAATGTTAGACGTTGCCAAAGAAGTGGAACCAAATGTGAAACTCCCTACTCCATATGAGGTAACTGAAATTTACTTACCTAGGGAGTATGAGTTAATCAAAAAGTGGATTGAGTCCCACAAGCTTGTTTGGGAGAAGAGAGGCGTGACAATAATGTGTGATAGTTGGACATGACTTACTAGGAAGCACATAATTAATTTCTTAGTTTACAGGAATCAAGGAACAATTTTTCACAAATCCATTGATGCCACAAATGTGCCTAGCAGGACATCAGAATACTATTTGAGCCTACTCGATAAAGTTATTGATGAGATTGGAGAAAAATGTGGTACAAATTGTGACGGATAATGAAGCCGCTTTGAAGCTTGTAGGAAAAAACCTTATTGAGAAGAGGCCACATCTGTGTTGGACAGTTTGTGCAGCTCATTGCATTGATCTCATATTAGAGGATATTGGCAAGAAAAATAGTGTAGCAAAAGTGTTAGATGAAGCCAAAAAAAATCACCAACTTCATCTACCAATACAATTGGCCTATGAATTAAATGAAAAAATTTACCAATGATAGAAAATTGTTACACCCCGCCATCACACGCTTTGCTACAAATTTCATTACATTAGAAAGCCTTGTCAAACACAAGGATGGTTTGCAAGAGATGTTCCATTCTGACGAGTGGAGAAATTCTAAATAGGGCAGGGACAGACATGGAAAGGGATGTGAAGTGAAAAAAAATGTGATGAATAGGGACTTCGGGATTAAAGTCAATGAAATTTTAAAAGTGCAAGAACCCCTTGTTAAGGTACTTCGACTGGGAGATGGCGATGAGAAATCTAACATGGGTTTTATTTATGAAGCTATGGATAGGGCGAAGCTCGCCATTCAAAAGGATTGTCGGTACTACAAGGATTATTGAAAAATAATTGATAAAAGATGAAATTTTCAACTGCACCATGACTTGCATGCAGCTGGTGAGTTAACTTAAATATTTACAATAGTTAATTGAAAATTAAAATATCATTGACATTTGAATCGTTTGATTTGACAGACTATATTCTCAATCCACAATTCCAATATGGAGAAGGTCTTTCCAACCACATGAAAGTTATGAACGGTATCAAAAATATTATACAAAGGTTGAACTCTGACATTGACAATCAAATTAGAGCTATAAATCAAGTAAGTTAATTACTTAATTATCATATTAAACCAAATAATAAATAATAATAGTAAGTGATATTTTGATAATAATACTAATAGCATTGTCGGCAATATTAATAGATTTTGCAGTTTCGATATAAACAAGATTCTTTTGATGCGGTAATTGCCCAGCGAGCCGTGCATCATGCAAATCATGGTAATATAATAATGCAAGTTATGCAATAGTAGTCCATCATTATAAATTAACTTTTATATTTCTCAATTTGCTATTATTACTAATATGCATATATTTTTTATTTTGGTTAATGTAGCTGAATAGTGGATCTACTATGGTACATCTGTTCCTAAATTTCAAAGAATTGATGTAAAAGTGTTGAGCCAAACTACATCGGCCTCTAATTGTTAGCGTAATTGGAGCAATTTCGGTCTCATCTACACTAAGACAAGGAATTGGTTGAAATACATGAAATTAAACAAACTTGTCTATGTGTACTATAATATGCAACTGAAAATCAAACATGCTACAAGGAGGAGTCAAAAAGAAATAGATGATCATTTCAATCCAATGAATCTTGACTACATCTTCGAAGAAGATGATCCACTTGCTCCGTGGTTACAAGAGAGAGAACAACCAACATTAGATGGGCAAGATAATTCTGATTGGTTGAACCATGATGATCATGATCACGCAACCAACCGAGCATCAGCTTAACAAAATAGCCCTTCTGCAGGTGCATTCGATAGTGGCGTGCATCCGGTGGTGGCGACGGTGGTTTGAGTCCACTTAGTAGCAACCATACTAATACCAACTCACCCCCTGATGGAGGCAATGCTGGTGATAGGTAACATGAAGGCGAACCCTCTGAATATAGGCATACTAATACCGATAGAAGCAATTCACCTTTTCATGGAGAACCTGGTATGCATGCCTTTCGTGATGATGAAGAGATTGGAGATAAGACTCATTTGATGCACTACCGAAGGCGCAGACGTCGATCATCAGGCGAGGCACGTGACAACTATGATGATCATCCTGTTATGCACCAATTTGGAGAGCTTCGATTTGAAGGACAACCTGACCATTACCCACGAGGGCCACGACCACATCCTATGTACCCTCAGGGCCCTCAAGCGCCTCAACCTGTATGTTATCCTCCACCACCCCCTCTCTACTACCATCCACCTCCTACAGTTTATTATCAACCACCTATGGCTTACTATCCTCAGTATGATACATCACAGTATGGTTATGGAATATTTGGGCCACCCATTCCTTATGGTTATGCTTATCAACCTCCTGAATCTTTAAGTAGTGGCAATACGATAATACTGGAGGTAGAACCTCTAGCTACCGTCAAAGACGGCAACCACACTAGCAAGTTTATGATGATGATGATGATCATCATCATCATCATCATGACATTTATGAACCACGCTATTTTTTTTGGATGTGAGAGGTGTGTCATTTTTCTTACTTAAATAAAAACTAAATGAATATTAGTATGTGACTTTTAAAATAATATCTTCTTAGTAATAGTAATATGTTAAAATGTTGAATTGTTATTTGTTAGTATTTAACTATATTAGAATTTTAAAGCATGCATCATGCATGATATCAATCAATTTTATTTTTTTGCTTGTCTTTGTTATCAAAAATTATCAATTATATAAGTATTTATAATATCATAGATACTTAGTAAAATTCTTTTACCATACAACAATATCGTATTTTTCAAAATTTTAAAAACATAAATTCTAGAAAATATATTTTTTTGTGTCCAAATAACAATTAAAAACAACTACAAGCATTCAATTTGTAATAAATAAAGTTAGAATATGTGTATCAATGAGTTTCATGCCATTTACTAGAGCTTAAAAAAAATTCAAGTTCAGAATGCCTGATTCCTGTTACAGGTTGATTCCTGTTACAGGTTGACCGATACGCCCGATATCTATTACATGCAACCGTGACCGTTACGCCGGCCGATACCGCGATTTAAAATCTTGAGAATAACCATCTAAAAGGAGAATGGTGATTGTGATACTGCTCTAAAAGAAGACTTGGTGCAAGGCAATGAATCAAAATGTCTAATTATCAAAATGACTGCTCTAAAAGATCTATGGCCATTTCTATAACGACATAATTTCCCTCTTTTATAAGGTAGAGGCAATGAATCAAAAAGTCTGATTATCAGACAGTATATGTAGGTGATAGAAGGATGATGCTGAAAAAGCGGCAATTAAAGGACTAATAACCAAAAAGAATAAACTAAAAAGAAAAGAAATTCAAAACTTGTAATCCAGATTATTCTCACTATCAAAAATGCCCAATACATTAATAATAAGCCTCATATTTATAGGCTAAACACAAAATCTACAAATATAGAAAGATAATCAGATCCCACCATAAAAGGAATGTGGAAAGATAATCAAGCCCCATAAAAAGAGAAAATCCCATAAACAAAGTCTAGCATCCCGTCTACTTAAACTAAGTCAAATAAATCAATTCCTTTGGTCCCGCCTGGTGTGTGTGTGTACTGAATTTTAGGTCTCGTGTGATCCCCATCATTTCTCCCCAATAGAAACGAACTGGACTCCAAAGAGTGGTGACTGCGGTACTGCGGTACTGCTATAAAAAATCTAGTGCAAGGCTCCACAACTCATTAGTAATCCAAGTAGCATCAGAGAGTGGATGGCATTTCCATGTGACAAGGTATCGCTAGTAATCATCGTGGAAAGACCCAATAATCTCGTCATCTGGATTTTGTCAACTTGATCTGGCTGTAGAGTTAGGTGACGAGGCACTGGTACAGGAGTGTAGTTATTTCTTGTGTCGGGGTACCTGCAGGAACTATGGGAGGCTCAAATGCATAATTTTAAATAGAAGTAGTAGTCAGCGTAACGGTAACAGTAACAGTGACGCAGTTTCGAGGCGTAACAGCCGTAGCGTAACGGTAGTGGTACCCGAAACCGTGAATTTATTTATTTTTTGCACAACTCAATAAAAAATAACTAATTTCCATCTTTTTATTCCATAAATATATTTATTGAAGTTTAAAATAATTTTTGATGAATTTTTTTTACTTTCTAGACAAGATTCAATGTCTTAATTTTTGTGCTATATATTCTAGTTAAAATTAACAGTTTAATTATTTTTTGTGGTAATTAATGAATTTATGTATTATAAATTTATAATGCACAACTAAAATGTCATTAAATTTTTAATAATTATAAAGTATTGTATTTATTAAAACATAATATTTGATTTGTTAATTAAATTTTAATTTTGAATTCACTATTTCAAAATATATATTATTGTTTGAATTTTAATTTGTATAGATCTAGTTTTTTTGGAAAAGGGTTGTAAATAAGCAAGAATATTGAACATTTTTTTTTAAAAACAAAATACTTGACCATATTTTTTACTTACAGCATCACAAAAATTTGAATTCATAAATAGTAGATCTTCAAGAAATATGAATCTTGAATCAAACAAGTTATTTAGCTTTCAGCAAATATTTAATCTTAAAAAACTCATCAAAACTAGAAGAAAAATGAATATGTTAAATAGTCGAAAGTTAACAACGAAAAGCAAAATTAGCCGATTATTGTGAAATTGAAGAGATTTGTGGCAAATCTCACAATGCCCAAATAGCATTTGAGTTGTCGGACTACTATGAATAATCTTTGGTTGAAAATAATAAAAAACGTGAGAGCTGTTAATGAAAAAACGAAATCAAAAAATTCACGATTTAAAATCCTGTTACACAAGCCGTAACAGCCGTAGCAGTTCCGTAACGGCCGTAGCAGTGCCGTTTCAGTCCGTTTCGACCGTAACAGTGGTGTAACGACCATTACAGTGGTGTAACGACCATTACACTTGTGAATTTCTTTCACACCAAAAAATCGATCGTAATGGATAACGAAGGCCACCGAAACCGTTACGTAACGGCCACTTTTTAAAACTATGCTCGAATGTGCCTCAGTAATCCACATTGAAAATAAAACTAATGTTCATGTTAGATGACAAGTCAAGTAAATATGTATTAGATCCCAAACGACGAATAATGCGATTAGGTCCAATGGCTCAGGCATGCAGTTTCTTGAAGGAGTTTTTAGGATAACGTTCAAGTCGAATGCGCACCATAACATAATCACCTGCATTGAAATCTAGATGCCTACGGTAAGCACCAATAGTAAGTTTATGAGTGCGTTACTTAGCACAATTTTACGCCGAATATCAACATGTCTTGAATGTCTTGGGCAAAAGTGATTAGGTTAAGAGGCTGGCCAGGTGTCAAATCATGTACAATTTTGAAAGGACTCTTACCTGTAGACCGATTGATAGAATTGTTATAGGAAACTCCATGATAGGCAGTAATAAGTCCTAATTATCCAACTTGTCACCTACTGGCTACTAGGCACCGCAGGAAAGCACCCAAGCTACAATTAACAACCGCAGTTTGGGGGTGAAAGACGGAGGAAAACTTCAAATTGGTCCCGAAAAGCTTCCAAAGGGTTTTCCAAAATTAACTGACAAATTTAACATCCCAGTCAAGCACAATGGAAGTTGGTAACCCGTGAAGATGCACAACCTCCTTAAAGAGCAATCTAGCAATATGGGAGGCATCAGTGGACTTATTGCAAGAGGTGAAATGGGCCATCTTCGAAAACCTATCGACAACAACGAAGATGAAATTGTGGCTCTAAACTGTTCTAGGTAATCTAAGGACAAAGTCCATACGAAGATCCCTCCAAGGTAAGTGCAGAATAGGGAAGGAAGTGTGCAAACAGGTGTTGTTTTTCCTAACGTTGGAGAGCTAACACGTACGACATTGTGACTCAACCCTAACAATGTTTTCGGTAAAGATAAGACAATAGCCTTGGCGGAAGATAGATTCTATTGGCGACTGGTGGTAGCGACTATTGGCTGAGACATCGCCGGCAGCGATGAGCTAGCGTTGTGGCAAACCAGGGACAATGTGGCCGCATGAACTAGTCAAAGATGAAGATCGAAGGGCGATGATTGCTTGGTTGTTCTGATATGGTCGACGCAATGTTGGTACGACAATGAATCAAAATTTAGCTGTAGTACCAATTGATGCCAGACAACCCACGAGCCACAATTAAAGAACTAATAACCAAAAAGAACATACAACAAAGAAAAGAAATTCAAAACTTACAATCGAACTTATTATCAATATCAAAGATGCCCAATACATTGATAAGCCTCATACTTACTGGCTAAATACAAAATCTGCAAATATAGAAAGATAATCAAATCCTAACATAAAAGAAATGTAGAAAGATAATCAAATCCCACAAAAAGAGAAAATCCCATAAATAAAGTCTAACATCCTAACTAATTAAACTAAGTGAAATAAATTAATTATATCGGCCCCATCTAGCGTATGTGTGCTGAATTTTAGGTCTCGTGTGATCCCCATTACGGATACTTTCCTAACTTCATAAATCCTGCAGCTAAATTTAATTTGAAGAGAAACACAAATATTCAGACCAGGCAAAGTAATGAAATTGGAAGTCAATCTTATGCTGTTAACAAAGAAAAAGGCAATAAATTTACAAATATGATACCAGCCCACTCAGCTTGGCCGAAGTTATAACAGTTGACCATACCTCAAGCTGAGTAAGCATTTCAATTGTCAGGTTCAAGTCGCCCCCAGTGGCAAAGCACACCTCTGCGAGGCTCTCAGTAGCAAAACCAGGAAATTGTGAAGCTAAAAACTCAAGGGGATTCATCTCTGTTTTTTCTGCTATTGCATGCTCATATTGCAAACCCTGTCTGGAATTCCTTTTATAAGGAGGTCCCTCCCCGTCTCTAACAGTGATAAGAAGTTGATCGTTGTGCCCAATGGGCTTGCCCCAAGCTTTAGCTGCCGAGTGAGGGAAGTTGGCTGAAGATGCATCTTCACCATAGGATGAGGTATTCTGTCTCATCTTCTCTGCAGAAGCGGAGAACCTGGAGGCTTCATTGGTATCATGTATGGATAAGATTGAAAAAGGTGCGCTATTAATTGCCTGAGATTCATCTTCCCCCATAATCTTGAAGTCAGGAGTGATATCATCAGGGAGCTGATGACGCCAGTATAAGTGAGCCTCTTCATCGAAGTTATTTGAAATTGACGACTCTGATCGATCTGGCACTGGTTTTCCTAACGGCCCAATCCCAGTGCCAAATGCATCCACGCTTGTCACACTTGTCGATACATCTGCTGGGCTGTAGAATCCAGAGGATGATCTGAGAGCAAAGGGAATGAACTCTGCAGCATTTGGATTCAAAGCCGTCGCCTTCCCTGTGCCACTTAGCTTTTTACTGTTGGTAGGAGCCCCTTTGATGGACAAGCTCATTCTTTTTCTTTATATTTCTGCTTCTCAACTAGAGCAAGAAAATATGGACTTCATATTCGTAAAAAGACTTCTAACTGAGACGATACACAGAAATTACACCAGGCATTACCCAAATCCTGCAAAACAAATTAATTAAGAGCACAAATTAATCATCCTGGTAAAAGTTCCAATCAGCAATTGACTATGTGCACCTTCAATCCTTGCAATTTAAAAAGGAGTTCGGCGAAACAAACAGCAAATTTAAAACATATGCCCAGATAGCAATCAAATGGTGCAATTAGCTAACAGGAATAAGTACATTGAGATTTTACCCCCAAAAAAATTTGAAAAGATAAAAGGGCTGTATGTGAAGCATGCTATGACTTCTAAGCAACTAAAACAAGCCAATGAAGCCATTAACTAAACAAAATATCCAGTCCATTCCCCAGAAATCATCTCATTACACAATTTCAGATGAGGATATAAGATTAAACGGTAAGCCCATAAACCGGGTTAGTTAGAAGGAAAAGAAGCCATATTAAATACAAATGATACAAATTTGAATCCCGTGTTATGCATTGAATATAATATGAATTTGAAAGTAATTAAGTATACAGAAAACTCGTCAATGCCTGAGACACAAACAATAATTGAAGGCAAACATAACCGACAATTAATAAAAACTTAACGTTGTAGATAACGGGAAAAAAACAATATCTTCACACATCAAACAAAAACCCCAACTACAAAATCCAGGGATCAAAACTAACTGCCAAATCTGATGAATGCCAAATTAACACAATAAACAAACAAACACGCAAACAAACATGAAACATCAAGAGACAGAACAAGTTCACGGTAAAAGAAAAAACTTGCATTCATTCAAGTAATCAATTTTGGGAGATCTGGAAAATCTCAAGCGACACAAAACAAAAACAGAAAGAAACAAAAAAATTGATATTAAACAAGAAGAAAATATGATCCGCCGGGTACAGTAAAAAAAGGAAGATGAAGATCTAGCGGCAACAGATGATGATGATCATGCCATATATATATATATATATATATAATACCTTTGCGAAGCTCTATGATTGAGGAAACCAAATCCAATGGATCCATGGGCCAAGATTAGGATGAATATACAGCAGCGAGACAAAGCGAGCGAGCGAGAGAGAGAGAGAAACGGAAGATATTACAAACAGAGAAAAGAGAGATATTTTCTTCAGAGACTGAGCTTCAGCCTGCTGGGTCTCTCTGAGCTTCAGGTTTTTCGTCCACACTCTCCTCTCTCGGATTTTGTTTTCGTCTTTGTTTTCCTTTGTCCTTTTAAAGACCACAAATTTTAAAAGAATACACCCAACCCCTTCGGCCCTCTCACTCGTTTTGGAGAGCAATTTACGTTCTACTTTAATTTTATAATTATTAACATGTTTAGTAGAATTTATTATTTTATTTAACATATAAAAATGTATTATTTAGTGACTTGAATAGAACATTGCTTCAAGGATCTTGAATAATTATTTCTCGATTTGACGACTTTCTTGACCTATAAGTTTCCCGAGTAATTATTCGGAGTTCAACGATAATTTTATGATAAGTTTACGTGATAATTTTATTTAATATACTAGTCATAAATTTTATGATAATGATATGATAATTTATTTTTAGTAAATAACTAAAAAATAAATAATCACCCACATTGTATAAGTTGCTATTATTTATTTATCAAAAAAATCACATAACATGACTTACATATTAAATCGAGAATACCGTCTCGCTTTCTCTCAGTAATTCTAAACTCAAACAAGCTCTTTATACAGAGCTTGTCAGCTATTTTAGCTACTTAATACCATATTTAAGTCTATAGTAACCTATTTAAATAACTTTTTATTTGGGCTATTTTACCTTAGACTAGCTAAAGTTAATTATCTTACATGACTCTCTAAATTATATAAAAAGTAATACATAAAGCAAAATTTAAAATTTTGAATGGTTAGCTAAAATAAAAAGTAGCGGTAGAATATATATACATAAAAAAGTGACTAGTCATAATAGAAATAGTATTTTTTTTACATGTTTCACTAATCAAAACGGCTAGTAATATTAGAAATGCTCTAAGTGACTAGTACACTCACAGAGGGCATATTTGGAATTTCAATTAAAAAAAAGAATTAGATTATATAATACAGTATATGAATACACATTCAATTTTAGAATGAGTTTTTACTTCGTATTTGTGATAACGTGACTCGTACAACGAATAACATGGATTAATTTATAATTTAGTCACATCAACTTTACACGGGTAACACCGTATAAGTTTATATTAAATTAAAAATAATATAAGAAATATTACCCATCATATAAGATTTTCAAATTGCTTAAATAAAATTGGAACAAGAAAATAACATTATATCAGTTTGAATAAGAACAATGATAATTTGGTGTTAGGGTTGCATACTAAAAATCATGTTTAGATTTTGATATTTGTTTTTATTTATGAATAAAAATTATTTTTCTAAGAATATTTGTGGACACTATATGCATTTCATTATTCATTTAATGTTATGCATATGTATCTTTTATTCTATATAGTACTTAATATGGTGTGTAGAGTTCGGCTTACACACAAAATACCACATTATCAGTTCTTCTGAATATAAATTTTTGATTCACAGTCTAAGATGAAATTGGGCACACCATCAATAGGGCTGTGGTACAGTGTTTTAGTTGATCTGTCATGAGTACAGGAAACGGTAACTATTTCGACAATTATTTCGACCCATTGTGTTAGTATATTTTATGTGTATCTCAACTAATTAGTTTTGAGAATAAGGTCGGGAGTGTAATTACAATTCTTTAATAGTGTGATTTGTAATTTACATTTATAGGAAATTACTTATGGGTTGAAGTGAATTTTTCTAATTACAATAAAAATTCAAGTCTTATTTACTCCTTAGGTTCCTGTTGTAACCTATTTTTATGTTATTATAACCCTAGCCACTAGTGTAGAAAACCATACAGTATTATAGGGTTTCTACGTTCTTATGATAGCCAAAAAAGAAAAAGTTAGTCAAATAGGGTTTGAAGCACGAAGGATGAAAGCCCACTCTTTGTTCGTGTTTTCGTAGTTTGGGAATACAACAGAAGATCTAAGTGGAGACAAGATTGCCAGCTTGCTATGTTAATCTTCGTTTTCAAGTTCACGTGAAGAAATGTGATCAAACCAAAGAGATCACGCAGATATAATCCATATTTTGCCTTATGAGTGTACCGAGTTTTTGTTTTGAGGATCATGAATGATTTTTGTTTTTCCTGTACAGATTCTGTCCGGACGATATGGCGTAATACATTTTTTTTTGTAGATTCTATCTCGCGCCGTCATTTGATTCAATTCCTATGCATCATCTTAGTTTCCTAGAATTCTGGTCCCTTCAAGTGGTACCAGAGTGATCCTTGATGCTGCATATGAGTATAATCAAGTCTATGTTGCCCATATCTGTTGATCTATGCATATGGGGTTCGGGTAGGGTAGAACTATGCTAACTGTTGTTTTACAGTATTTTATCTGGGCTTTATGGTCATACATGAATATATGTTTGATTGCATATGTTGTATGATGTTTGGATTTTGGTTTCCACGACATTTGAATAGTGGTAGAATCAATGTGAACTCCGTTAGAAGCATAGGATCTTGTGTAATCTTCTGCCCTCTGTAGTTTTAGATGTCAACTCCTGATATGGAGGCCTAAGATCCATTATTGTAATCCACAACAGGTTGAAGACGAAGATTTGGACGTGTTTTGGTGGCCACGACGATGTTATCTGCAAGTTTGGAGAGTTCTAATGTATTAAGAACTATTTTGACGGAAGAGCTACGCTGTTAGGGTTCAAAACGCAAAGTGCAAAAATCTTAGTCCGTCTGGATGCTCTAGCGTCCATCCAGACGAAAATCATTCGGGAGGGATTTTGTTCGGACGCCTTAGCGTCCGTCTGAACGAAAAAGGTCATAGAGGAAAACTGTTTAGATAGCTGATAACTCGTCTGGACAGAACGGAGCAGTGAGAAGTTTTGGTGAAGGATTGAGCAAGAATGTTTGCAGATTTTGACACATATCAAGGTTTCGACATGAATGAATAGTACTTGGCTTCAAGGGTGTTGCCCCTGGGCCCTGCCAAGGGCACTACCCTCGGACCCTGCTGGGGCGTTGCCCCTGGACCCCGCGACCTGAACGGGCAGGTCGAACCCCGTGCCGTGCAGGCAAACAAAGATGTCTTAGGGATCAAGAGGCAACTCAAGAATTCCAGAACGACCATAGAAGTTGAGATTATCTATTTATTTATTGGCATGTGCATGTTTATTATTGTTTATGATTTTTGTTGTAGATGTATGATTTCGGACAACATGAACAACAATTGTTATTGTATGCTTGACAAAGAGTTTAATTTAAATGAATTCACTTTTTCAAAATTGGTTAATATGAATAATTGGATAATTAAATTAAATTCTCAAGTTTTTATTTAAAGTTATTTTTTTTCATAAAAGGGAGAATTGAAAATTTCATTAGTTACACATATAATACGTACAGGTTGATTTTTACTGGAATCTTTGTAACATATGGTTTATTTCGAAATTATAAATTTTTTAAAATTAAACAGTTTTTATAACCCTAAAAAATGTTTTAAAAACTAATTTGGTGAGAAAATTTATTCACATATAAATTTCACAGTCTCTATTACTAGTTTGTAGATGATGTAATTAATTTCGTGTGTTGCCCTCGGTGCCTTCCTCACCATCGGACGGATTTAAATGCGATATCACCGGTATAGACCTCCTTTATGGATGATTCTAGATAATTGTTAGTGTAAATCACTTCTCCATCTGAAAGGTTCATTGCGAAACAATTGATTTTGGATTAAGTTGTGGTATACACTTAGTTATAAATAATAATTCTCCCAATTTAAGTTACTACTGTTATTTATAGGACAAAAATTATGTCAGTTATTTAATTTTACTTGACATGATCTGTTGCTTAAATAGTAATCTTAATAGAAATTGGCCTGTCTAGATGAATGATGAAAAGTAGATGGCCTTTGTTACACCATAAACTTTTTAAAAAATATTCTAAATATTAAACTTTTAAGAAAATTTTGGCAGAGTCTCCCTTAATTTTCAAATAATCCAACAGCGCCAACCATTTGCGAAATAACCTGCAGTGATCGCAAGTAACGTAATATGTGTAGGCTCTGCATGGATCTCAACAACAATACCACAACACAATTATAGACTTTAGACCATCCACCCTAACTTCTCATGTATATATTTACATCACAAATTGCCAACAATTAATATAAATTCACGTACATAAATAACAAGATAAAATATTCAAGCACTTTAATCCAAAATACAATTACGAAAAAAAAAGAGCTTAAGTCACAAAAATATTGTTGTAACTATATTATTAATATTCAAAATTAATATTCAAATAATTCTCAATAGAATTCAAATAGTTCTCAACAGAAACTCCAGAAGTATAATTACTCATGAGGTATAACAAAATCTCGAATATCTAAACACATGAACAAATCAGAGAGTTCAGAGTTTATCAATAACCAGCAAATGTAAGTATGAAAGAAGGTAGATATAATAAATACCAACTGAAACAAAATAAAAGTATGTAAAGTCACATTTCATTAGATCCATAAACCTTTAACAATTTTGATTTTTATTTTATTACACTTTCAATTAATCCAAGTCAACCGCCCATTAGGAGTATGACATACCTAATAAAGTAGACAGCCATCATTTACCACTAGGCCTGTGTGCACTAATGGCAGTGCACCGTCACCCAGCCCACCTTGGCACTCCATTGCACTAGTGAATTGTGATGAGCGATTTCGATGTACTAACCTCTTGGGTATAGAAATTCACATACGCAGCGAGCCTAGAACTCGTAAATCAAACAATCTAACTCACTACCTTAAGTGTTAACCACAATTCTCCAAGACTATTCTGAAAACTGTTCTACTTTTTAATAAATGTCTTATATATTTTTCTTTAAAAAAATTAATTTTTCCACCAATTCAAGATATTGGTACAAAGTACACATTAAATTCAAATTTTCTGCATTCAACTATATATTTTAATAAAAATAAAATATATAAAATTTCACACATTTACAAGTATTTCAATTAACTATGGCCTCACAATAATAATTAAGTGTAAGGTATAAAAAGAATTAAAAAGATCATCCATCTCAAGAATATATAGTTTTTTTTTAGAGAGAATAGTATTAATTTAAGTCTTTTGGAAACACAATACATTTAATTTGGCTACAAAATATTTTAAAGAAACATTATAATCCAATTTAAAATAAGAAACCTATGTCATTCATTCAATTTTAAGAAGAATAAGCCTAAGTAATTCAATTCCATGCAAAAATATTATTTTAATCACCACAAAAATATTTATCACACTTATTCATCTCATTTGCAAGCCAAAAATAAACAAAAACCCCTACCTTGATAGCTTATATATGATTAATTAGAAACTCCTAAAAAGATGCTTCACGATTCAACAATGGTGGATTTCAAACACCTATACACAAGGTATAATCATAAAAATCTACGACTCCATATAATAATTTTCGGCCAAATGGATAAATAAATAAATAAAAATTTTCATGAACTTCCATAAAAGAAAATGAAAGAAGAACAGATGCCGTATAAATAAAGGAGGGGCGGTTGTGCTTATTCCAAATGCAAAGAAAAGACATAGTGAACAAATGGGAGGGGGAAAAGCAGCAAAGGGAAAATGGGGGAAGGTTGTGGCGGTTGTGTAGAGGAATTGCGTTAGTTCTAGACAATCCAAAATGGAGTGAATTGGGTTTTAAAATGATAATAACAATTTTAAAAACCTTTTCTAAAACCATTTTAATATCACAAACAATTGTAGCAAGTATAATCAAGAAATAAAGTAATGCGAATATTAAAAATGTTAGGGATAGAGAAATTAAACTAGATATCGAGATTTATAGTGCTCCGGCTTCTTTGAAGCCTACGTCCACTCCTCAGACGCCCTTTAAGAATTTTCACAAATGTAGAATGCTTACAGGTGCATTCAAAACCTTTACAACTTCAAGATGATCCTACGAAAAATATGTCCTTATTTTCTCCTAATCTCTTGAGTTTTTTTACGAGATTTACTCACTCACTCAAAGGATGAAGGGCGACTCACCCTTAGATACAATAAACGAGATGCTACAATGAATATTACTCACTCTCTTCACAAAATAATTGACAATAAATGAGAAGTAAAGATATGAGAATCAAGAGCTGGAGTTATGAGCAATAAATGAAAACTTGAGAGATTTTGACTTTGATTCATGCAATACAACAGTAAATGTAAGTCTTCATTTGTTTTAAATGCTAAAGAATAACTCCTTATATAGGTTCTTGAAGATTCATGACCGTTGGAGATAGGTGAGAGTAATAAATACCAAAAATTCAACCGTTAAACTCAGCCACGCAATTTAAATTTCCGTCGTAGGTGTCGACATAAAACTTCTAGAGTTTGGTTCTTAAGTGGTTGGGTAACTCAAGTCTTCGTTGGTGTCGACTCAAATTTTTGCATCCTTCTCCAACTCAGCGATGTTGACACAAATACATTTGGTGTCGACACTTTTTGTTCTTCAGCTTTTCAAGAGGCTCTTTTTGTGTCGACTCGAATTGTCTTTGCTGTTGACACTAAAAAGTGTAGGAACTCTATGTGATTTTGTGTTGACTCATTTTGACTTTTGTGTCAACTCAAAATTCTTCAGGTAGCCTTGGTACATTTGTGTCGACTCAAGTTGCATTTGGCGTTGACTCACAAATTCTGCAGATAGCCTCGGTACAATTGTGTTTACTCATCTTTAATTGCTGTTGACTCAAATTTCTCAGATAACCAAAGTGAAGAATCACTTGGTGTCGACTCAAGCTAAGTTTGTGTCGACTCATTCTTAGAGCAGAGAATCTCGGTTCTTTTGTGTCAACTCAAATTTTGAATACCTGAAACATCTAAGATAAATATGTTGATGTGTCAACTCATTAGCTCAAAGGTGTTGACACGCATGAGAACATCAAGTATTCTTTACCTTAAAGTGTTGACTCAAATATCAATCAGGGTTAACACAAAAATTCTTATTGAAAAATACTTAAGTGTTAATCAATTTGAGAGGTGAGTCATCTCATATAACTAAAAGTGGCAACTCATTTGTCATTTTGTGTCAACACTGCATTTTTAGAAATATTAAATATTATCTTTTTAAATCAATTTAACTTAGAAAATGAATTATGAAAATTATCAAAATCTAATTAAAAAAGCCATTGGGCTAACAATTTCTTATTTTCTGATAATAACAACATTTTCTAGAAAACATTTAAAAAGATTTTCAACAAGAGTTCTCCGCTTATCTTTATGCCTTAAACAAGATATGTAATCACAGCAGCTAAGCATTCAACAACAGTGTAACATAAATGTTTAAAACGATTTGCAATTTAATTCAGAAGCATTAATATGAATTTATTAAAATATGAGCATCAATTCAAAAAGGCTCAACACTTATTAAGCATATATATGCAAAGTGTTTCTTAAATTCCAAATGTAAAACATAATATATAGAGCATGCTTTCAACATTTGATATCAAAAAAAAATTCAAACTCATTATGCAACAATGGTTATACAACCATATATCAAATATTTTGTCACGCCCCAAACATCCGGGTCACGCGAAAGCCCACCAAAATACACATTTAAGAAAATATGTTTCATAATTGATAATTAAAATGTACAACATTTGGATAAAAGATTCATACAGTTCAACTCTCATAAACTGAAAACATGCTTCTCATACATGAATAAATATATCGCCAAAAAAGCGTACAAAACCAGCCTCAACAGGCGTCACATGTGTAAATACTTGTCTCAAAAAGGAAAAAACTACAGCAAGTCTTCCATCACCTCTGCAACTAGGTCATCTCATCATGCTCACCTAAAAAGATTTTACAGCAAAATTCCACACCGTGAGCCGAAGCCCAATAGAACATAAACAATAAAAACTGTAAAGCAGGCTATGCAACTATACACACACGGGCTCAACCACAGGAGCCAAAAAGGTTTTTCTCTAAAAAATTGTTAGTTTTTCATCAGACTACTACGAGTCTCAAAAAGGATTTATCTCATAAAACTCCCAATTTTCATCCTTCAAACTATGCATATCATCCTAACATATATTATGCCACAGTTAAGGGAAAACTGTAAATAAAATAGAAAGCTCGACTCAGGCCACTCAGCCGTGGAGAGAGATATTAATGTAGTCCTATGTACTGACTCTGCCATACCGACAAAGGTAACAACTATAGACTCTCGTTCATTACCCTCAACCCGTAGGTTTAGTAATGACAAGTTATAGATAGAGTTACAACAATAAGGCCATTAACGAAGGCAACCGACTTAGTTTGCGGGGTCACACCCGAGGGCATTAAGCTCCCATACAACCACTTAGTTTACAGGACCACAGCCCGAGGGCACTAAGCACCAACCAACCTCGTTTACGGGGATTAACCCGAAGGCACGTAGGGACCTACTCTACACACGTTTTCAAACTTACACCGAGAAGCAATGGAAGCCCAACTCAACACACTCACTCTCACGGTACATCTACGGAGAACATTTAAAAACCCACCGTAGCTCAATTACGAAAATTTGAAAATAGTTTATACAATGCATGTATAAAAGAGATCTAATCCGCTGACATGGAGATCTAAAATCATTTCCAACAAAATGTTAAAAGGTGAGTCTCAACCCCGCGGGTTAGCTCCAAACCTCCAAAAATACGTTTTTTACCATTTTCACAAAATACCTCGTTTTCAAATCTCTTTTGAAAACCACCGATGTCAACACACCCGAAACATGCACACAACCAAGAGAAGGCGTAAAAATCCCACTTTTACCCAAAAACCACGGTTACACATGAAAATCACATTTGATGTATTTTCTACCTGGTGAAAACACGTATAATTAGACAAAACACCCTTATGCAGTAATAGGGTCTAGAATCCTACCTCGGAGAGTCAAGAACTCGACATTTCAAAACTGAACAGCGTCAGGACGAGACTCCAACCGAACTAGGGAGTTCAGTCGACCAAACTCCAGATCCACGGTTCAGTCGACCAAACTGGACCCTCTAATCGACTGAACCCCACACTAGAGGCGTACTGGAATTTGCTGCTATGTTTCAAGCTAAAAACCAACCCATCCCACCTAACCAAGGTCTGGGAAAGCAAAAAACAAATTTACACATGCTTTTCTACAACTTTAAAGTATAAACCATGCATCGATGCTGTCATATACTGGAATAAAAGCGTCACGTATATAAACAACGCAAAATTACAAGGTTCAAGGTCTCACAACTCTCCCCCCTTAAGGAATTTTGCCTCCGAAATTCACAAGGTCACGAGGTAAAGAGGTCTGGGTATCTAACACGCATCCCAGACTCTAGCTCCCATGTAGCTTCCTCAGCCCCGCGATGAAGCTATAAGACCTTAACATAAGCAATTGTTCTGCCTCGTAACTCCTACTCCTTTGTATCAAAAATCCCCACTGAACGCTCCTCATAAGTGGCATCCTCTTCAACCCGCAACTCAGCCCAATCTAACACATGTGAAGGATCAGGCTCGTACCTCCGAAGCATAAAAATGTGGAACACGTTATGCACAGTTGCTAACTGAGTTGGCAAAGCCAAACGATAAGAAACCTCACCAATCCTCTCGAGGATCTCAAATGGTCCAATAAAGCGCGGTGATAGCTTCCCGCTACGATCAAATCTCATCAAACCTCAACGTGGCGAGACCTTCAGAAACACATGATCCCCTATTGCAAACTCCAAAGGTCACCTCCTCTTATCTGCATAACTGTTCTGGGGCTCTGCGCTGTCAGTAGGCACTGGCGAATCACAGCAACCTTCACTGTCGTCTCTCGTACCATGTCGGGTCCCAAGACTATGATATCTCCCACATCTGTCCAACACACGGGCGATCTACACTGTCTACTATACAAACCTCATACGGTGCAATCCAATACTGGACTGATAGCTATTGTCGTATGCAAACTCTGCCAACGGTAGATGATCCTCCCACGAACCTCTAAAATCAAGGACACAAGACCTCAGCATATCCTCTAGAATCTGTATTATCTTCACTGACTAGCCGTCCGTCTGGGGGTGAAAAGCAGTACTGAACGTCAAGTTCGTCCCCAAAGCCTTCTGAAGACTCTGCTAAAAGCGCGAGGTGAAGCGCGGGTCTCGGTCTTAAACAAAAAATACTGGCACTCCATGCAATTTGACTACTTCCCTGACGTACAAGCTACTCAGTCGTTCCACCGAATCCCTCACTCGGATGGGGAGAAAGTGTGCTGACTTCGTCAACCCATCAACCTCAACCCACACGATGTCGTGTCCCTTAGGTGACTGAGGAAGTCCTGACATAAAGTCCATCATGACGTGTTCCGACTTCCACTCTGATATAGGCAACGACTGTAGCAACCCTGCAGGTCTCTGATGTTCTGCCTTTACCTACTGACAGGTGAGGCATCGGGAAACAAACTGGATCACATCTCGCTTTATCCATGTCCAATAGAACTGACGACATAAGTCATGGTACATCTTCGTGCCTCCAGGATGCACGGCAAGACAAGAATGATGACACTCACGTAGAAGATCAGCTCGGCATGACTCTGGCACAAACAACCTCCCAGCTAACCTCAAACTCTGATGAAAACTCACAACCCATCCTGTTGTATCCTCGCTACTAGCAATGCAATCTCGTATCATCTGAGCCTCCTAATCCGTCCGCTGGACCTCTAGTACACGTGCTATCAACACTGGTCAAGTAACTACAGATAACAAGGTGGCACCCGTCTCAATCTCCCTGAGGCATAAATTAAACTCCCTAACATCTGCAAGCATGTCCCACTCACATGTAGCCACAGAAGCTAACGACCCGTGAGATATCCTACTGAGCGCGTCTGCCACGACATTGGCCTTCGCTAGATGTTACTACAAATCAAAATCATAATCCTCTAACAGCTCCATTCACCGTCGTTGGCGCAAGTTCAAGTCCTTCAGCAAAAACAAGTATTTTAAGCTCTTGTGATCGAAGAAAATCTCGAAATGCTCACCATAAAGATAGTGACGCCAAGTCTTCAAGGCGAAGACCACAGCTGCCAACTCCAAATCGTGTGTCGAGTAATTTCGCTCATGCGTCTTCAACTGTCGGGAACCATAAGCTACAACCTTACCTCCCTGTATCAAAACACATCCAAGACCGTCATGTGAAGCATCACAGTACACAGTATATCCCAAGCCTCGCTCTGAAATGATCAACACTGGCAGACTAGTCAACCTCGTCTTTAGCTCCTTGAAGGCTGACTCACAGGACCCACTCCAAGAAAACACAACTCTCTTTCGCGTCAAGCGCACCATCGGTGCAGCGAGTCTAGCAAAGTCTTTCACAAATTGCTGATAGTATCCGGCTAGACCGAAAAAATTACATGTCTCGAAGACACTCTTCGGTCGCTCCCAACCGGTCACAACATCTGTCTTTGACGAATCCACTGATACCCCGTCTGTCGACTCTACGTGTCCCAAAAATCTCACCTCAGTCAACCAAAACTCGCACTTCTCATACTTCGCGTACAAGCAGTGCTCTCTCAAAGTCTGTAGAACGATACGCAAGTGATCCTCGTGTGTCTCCCTGGTGGGTGAATACATCAGAATATCATCCACGAACACTACCACAAAGCTGTCCAGATAAAGATGGAAGATCCGCTTCATCAAACTCATGAACGTAGCAGGTGCGTTTGTCATACCGAACGGCATAACCAGAAACTCGTAGTGACCATAGCGAGTTCTAAAAGCAGTCTTCGCTATGTCCTCGTCCCTAATCCTCAACTGATGATATCATGATCTCAAGTCAATCTTTGAGAAGCAGCTTGAAGCATTTCCAACAAAACGTTAAAAGGTGAGTCTCAACCCCGCGGGTTAGCTCCAAACCTCCAAAATCACGTTTTTCACCGTTTTCACAAAATATCTCGTTTTCAAACCTCTTTTGAAGACCACGGATGTTACACACTTGAAACATGCACACAACCAAGAGAAGGCGTAAAAACTCCACTTTTACCCAAAAACTACGGTTACACATGAAAATCACATTTGATGTATTTTCTACCCGGTGAAAACACGTATAATTAGATAAAACACCCTTATGCAGTAGTAAGGTCTAGAATCCTTCCACGGAGAGTCAAGAACTCGACATTTCAAAACTGAACGGCGTTAGGGTGAGAATTCGACCGGATGGATGCGAAGCCCTCGGCCCCGATAGCAAGGATCCATGAAAGAATCAACAACAAACCAAGCCTCAAGCCCTCAAAGCTAGAGAGAAGGAGGAGAACAGGGGTTTCTTAGGTCTGAAGAAAGGTTTTTATCTCAAAACACCGCCACTGGAGCTTTTATAGAAAATCAAAAATAACACTGTCCAGTCGACCGAACTATGGAGTTCAGTCGATCGAACCCCAGATCCACGGTTCAATCGACTGATGTGACCCTCTAGTCGATCGAACCCCACACCAGAGGCGTACTGGAATTTGCTGCTATGTTTCAAGCCAAAAACCAACCCAACCCACCTAACCAAGGTATGGAAAAGCATAAAACACATTTATACATGCTTTTCTACAACTTTAAAGCATAAACCATGTATCGATACTGTCATATACTGGAATAAAAGTGTCACGTATATAAACAACGCAAAATTACAAGGTTCGGGGTCTCACACATTCATAACCATAAAGAAATGTATATTCCAAACATTCACAACCATAAAAAAATGTATGTTCAGATTACATCTTTTCTCTCACAACAAACTGTAAAAGCTTCTAAAAGTTAAATGTTTGTTAAAAAGTAATATGTTTTTCTCTCTTCTCCCTTTCCTTCCCTTTTCTCTCTTCTCTCTTTCCTTCTTCCTTCACCTTTGTTTTTCCTCCTCTTTTGGAATCATTAAAAGGTTGCATTTACTGATCATCTATGAATTTCATGAACTTTTTTTTCTTGCTTCTGCCTTCGTTCAGATACTTTCTCCTTGTAAGATTATGCTCGTTCATTTTTCTTTTCTACAACTGCCATAGCATCAAGAGTGGTCGCTAAAGCTTGATTTGCCTCACGCAGTAGATGGATTACCCGAGGGCAAAACAACCAAAATCCTAAAAAAATTTCTAAACACTAAAATTTATTATCCATTGAAAATAGTTTTAGATAGGCAAAATTTTGAAGTTAAACATACATTTGATATTGAAGTAACTTCATACATCCCAAAAACCCGAAAATTCAACATTTAGATATATACAATTTCATACCAAAGCCCCAAGGATAACATCCAAAGCAATAGCCCGATATCCTCACATGTATACGAATCATGAGTATATGACTTTAGGACCTTACAACACGGGTTTTCGGTAACCCAAATACATTCAGCCAATGTACCAAAAAGAATTATAATTTATATTAATCGATTCACAAAAGATTCTTTTAAAGAATTTGTAATTTTATCAAAACAACCCAAAAAGGTCTCCACAACCATTCTTCTCATTCGGCTACTTTCTTTTCATTATCACCTAAAAAGAATTATACAACATGACCTGAGACTCGTAAGAAATAAACTACAAATGAACAAATACATGACATGCGATGATGGTTATGTGAAATGCACGTCGAGAGTTATCCAAAACCCAAATTCGTTTTAAATAAATTCACATTCACATAATTAGGTTTTCCCCATGCAAAATCATAATTTTAATTTTCTATTGCCTTATCAATTTTCAACCGTTCTGGGTTCTCAAACGATCACACGTACGCACACACACACACACACACACACACACACACACACACACACATCCTCCAATGCCTTTCAAATTTAAACCAATTCATGGTTTAAGTTCTAGGAATCGACGCTGGACGAGCTTATAGACCAATACATGGCTACTACCGACCAGGTTATGTGAGGCCCGCTAAGTATAGATGCGTTCTATCACCCGCCACGAGTAACACCTATTCATGGTTATTAGCTGATGGGTAGGCCTCCCAATTTGCGTAGTTTTTCGTTCTTTCACTAAGGAGCAACTCAAGCCCAACCTTAACGATCCATAGATCCAAATCGGTTCATTCATTTCATTATTTCAAAATTTCCAAATATGAGTTCAATTCAAACATGGTTCCTTTCGTCAACACCCAATATACTTAGGGCTAAGCTATCAAACACACACTTTGATTCACATACGTTTTACATTCGAGTCTAATTAATCCAAAACTCCCAATCAATCATCACATGATTTTCATATTTCATTAAAATTCATACGATTTATTCAAAATCCCAAACCCATCAACTTATTATTCTTATATTTCATCAAAATTCATAAAATTTATACACTAATAGGTTAGCACAATCTTCAATTTATTAGAATTCAAGTCAATTTCATCATTTGAGTTCACCAACCCAAAAAATCCCAATTTGTTCAAGGTTTGACCAAACTAAAATCCTAACTCCTCATTTTTCAAATTAAACCATCTCCAACAATAACAACAAGGTGGATTTAACATAAATCATGCTTAAATCCATTACCTATTATGCTTTAACATCAAATCCCTAACTTAGGGCTCCAAAAACATAGTTTTATCATGTTGCCATGTAAATCCAACAAATATACAACTTATATACATACAAAGATCAAGATTAGTCTTAGATCTTACCTTTTTTATAACAAAATCACTAGAATCAAGCCCTAACAAGGATGAAAACCTTAAATCGATGGATGAAAACGGAGCTTCCAACGCGGATAACAATCTCCCAAGGGTGTTTGATCAAGAGGAGGGTAAGAGATGACCACCAATGGGGTAAGAGGAACTCAAGAATGCTCCAAATGTGAATCTAAGGCTTAGGGTTCGAGTTTTAGAGAGAGAGAGAGTGAGAGAGAGAGAGAGAGAGGGAAGAATGAAATGAAATTAAAATATCCAACCCGTAACTTAAAGTTACCTCTGTCGATTGTCGGCTCAAGTAGATTCATGACCGCTCGAGCGGCACCCACTATAAGCGAATCCAAAGTGTGTGTGTGTGTGTGTGTGTGTGTAT